>CM057138.1:14947497-15209146 GCA_029964075.1 Patiria pectinifera | reverse complement strand
GAGCAGATAGATTTCACGAATTAACTGCCCGACAAAAAAGGATGCATGTAGTACAATAGAGAATAACACCACGTTTCACCTCGCATTGCCATATTGTTGAAAAGACATTGACATATTATTGAAAAAGACATTGAAAAGACTTGAAAACTCAATTGATTTTCATTTACGTACATAATTATGGCTCATTTCTAGGGTGGGGTGGGCTAAAAACGTGGTCGAAATGATACGTCATATGATTCATGTCTGACCACTGAACATGAAGTCTGACCAGAGATCGAACAAGTTGAGTTTCGGCGGAAGGAGGGAAACCAGACAAAAACCTCACATATGGTCCACGCCGGGAATCGAACCAGGAACACATTAGTGAGACGCGAGCGTTTTACGCGGTAGTACTTTTTATTTAAGTACATTTTATTTGTAGCGCGATCATATGCCTTCATGTGTGTGTTTATGCGGCTGTTCTGTTTTCATCTCGAGGGGGCACATTTATAACCGCGAGAGGGACACTTTTGTTGGCCTAGGAAAATCTTTGGGGGCGCCCCGCCCCCGGTTCCGCCGCCCCTGCCTTTTAGAGTTGTTGATTATTACACGTACCCAGCGTTTTTCAATCCATGTGATTCACGTTAGAAAGCCTAGCTAGAGTGGTGTTGTTTGTAACTTATATATCATTTGTTTTATGCCCTTGACAAAGCACAGTCTGTTAGTTTCCTCTCATTGTACTGCATTTTATAATATGTAGCATTCACTAGCTCATTTATAGCCTTGGTCAAGGCGTTCGTTATTATTCGTCAGTACGCGGTAAACGATCGGCGGCATATCCTCGCTATGCATGCAGTGCATTAAAAATACAGCGCGAACAGCGACCTCATGCGGCCACTATTTTATGCAAGTCATTTGGATCCAGACCGAACGCCTTGGTTCAGTCGTCCGCGAAAGATTATGCTTCTTCTTTATTTTGAGCTAGATTTCTAGAGCACGACCTCATATACGAATACAGATAAGTGTAGGCGGGGCTAATATGAGGAGTGACCGATCACACCTTGGTAAATCCCAACAGCTTTTCGCCTTTCGCGTACGTCGGTGTCAGAAACCACATTTGTTGTGCATTGGTGTGTGTAATGTGAGACACACAACGTGTGTGTATGTATTATGTACAGTACATTTCGCGCGTTATCGCTATATGAACTTTCACCGCTCTGCAAGTTTCCAAGCAACTATCGACTAATAAGAAAACGACTTTTCAGGTCATCTTAGACTATTAGTTTAATGAGCATCACCCCCAACCTCACATGGACGAATAGACCAAGTCGTTCTCTTGGATCCAAATGATTGGCATAAAATTGTGGTCGCATGAGTTCGCTGTTAGCGCTGTATTTTTTAATGCACTGCATAGCAAGGATATGCCGCCGATCGTTTACCGCGTACTGACGAAATATTTCGAAAGCCTTGACCAAGGCTAGCTCATTTACTACCATTGTTTAAGGCTAGTTTCTTGTCAAAATTTAGTGTCCGTCATGTATGATTTCTCGACCACATTTGCAAGTACTTGCATATGAACATTCCTGCATTGTATACGTTTAGTGTTGTTACTTGGCATATCATTGCATGGTTTCTTGGGTACAAGTTGCAGGTTTCTGTCTCTATTATTGCAACCCCTTTTTTTGATATTGCCTCCCCACTGTTTCTAGTTCAGTTGATGTGACAAATTGGAGAAATATCCCTGGTGGGGCAATTTTCTATAAAGTTAAGAGGGAATTTATTGTTTTCTGTTACATTACCTAGATGTGGATTAAAACTTGTTATGTGGCTCATGGGTTTTCAGTGTTAACCAATTGAGGTAGACTTGTTTTAGTCCTCAGGCTTTTCGTATGACATATTACTGCTATGCCGAAGGGATTATCAATCTAACAGTTGACCTATAATGGTCGGTTGTGTTATACCATCGATAGTAAGTGGAAATCACATGCATAATCTAGACATGAGGTTAGTGCAATTTATAGGATACTTTCCTACACTGTTACATATTATTGCTATAGTGGTGTATTTTCTAACTCAAAAAAGTGTTCTGTATTGTTTTACAGTTTCACACTGCTTCAGATAAAACACCTATAGTAAATTCCTGTTGCTGGCTACTTTTGGGAGAGTGTTTAACCTCTGCAAAGAGATCCACACCAACGCATATTGAGGGCAGACGAGAAAGATCTTTAGCCACTTGAGTGATCTCTCCCGAGTTACATATTTCAGCAACCTGACTGGAGTATCCTGCTTCGACACTGCAGCCTGCACTACCCACATCAAAGCCTCCTACCATCCCGGGAACATTGCAGCTTTAATGATATTGAAGAAAAACATACTCCATCACTTAGACATCAACAACAACACTCTCCTACAGAAGGTCCACCTCACTGACGAAAGCTGAGCTAACATATCCCCGGCTATCACCTCCATGCTTTCACAGGCAGCAAACATCACGGCATTGCCACCTACGTGAACACTGCAAAGTCATCTCCTCATCTCCACTTGCTGTGGCACTCCAGTGGCATCTGATCCATGTGCATGGCCTCTACGTTCTTAACACTTCTAAACCTTCACCAACTACTTGTGAAGCACGTGACGTACCACAAGCCCCTGTCCCGGTGCTATATGTCGGAGATTTAAATTGCCAACACCCAGACTGGGGATTCAATTCAAGTCCCAGTCTGGGTGTTGATAATTGAAATGGAGAGGAACTAAGCAACTGGGCCTCGCAGCTAGACCTAATTCTCCTTTTTGATGAACGTGAACCAGCTACCTTCTACTCAAGCAGCTGGAACACCACTACCAATCCAGATTTAGCCTGGTGGAAGAGCCACTCTGTTGACAAGATCAGTCCTCGACCGCTTTCCACAACGCCATCACAGACCTGTCCTTATCAAAGGCACTCGTAATCCCATCCTCAATCCAACACCATCACTTCCCGTAAAGAGGTGGAACTTCCTCAAAGCAAAGTGGGCGGGCTACAGGAAAACGACAGAAGACTTTGCGACCTCCCTTCCAATTTTGGACGCAAAGACTTTCACAGAGGCAATAAGCACTGCCTCCAAGGCCTTCATTCCACGCGAATGCTGCAGGGCCTACGTACCATGCTGGGATGAGGAATGTTGTAAGACTGCACACAGCCTTTAAAACCAGCTCTAATGAAGAGCATCTGCCTCAGCTTCTTGGTTCAAGTCTCACCTAGATGAAAACGCAAGATTAGATGGACAGAGGCAGTTAACAGCATAGACTTCGCACACTCAAGTCAGAAAGCATGACAAATGATTAAGCACCTCACTGGGTGATCAGCAAAGCGCAAACCCTGCCGTGTCACCCCAGACGGCATTGCCCGTACTCTCATCAACAATGGCAAATATGCAAAAACCCGACAAAGCCTCCACGCGTACGGCTAACACCAAGCTGAAGGAGATGAGAACCGTGCCATCTGCAGATCGTGGCCTTGCACATGAGTTCTCCACCTCAGAATTCCAGTCTGCCATCAACACCCTAAAACAGAGGAAAGGACGTGGCCTAGACAATATCCATGTTGAGATGCTGACACATGCAAGCCCCTTGCGCCTAGACTGGCTTAGACAATTTATGTCACACTGCTCAGCCACAACCTTAGCCCCCCGCTCCTTTGGAAAAGAGCCAACGTCATTGCTATACTGAAGCCGCACAAACCAAGCGATGACCCAAAGAGCTACTGCCAAATCTCCCTCTTGTCCGTACCGTAAAAACTGTTCGAGCGACTGATACTTAACCGGATTGAACCAATCCTGGAATACGCTCTCCCCAACGAGCAGGCTGGTTTTAGGAATCGCCGTAGCACAGAGGACCAAGTACTGGCCGCAGTACATTTCCTTGAATATGCCTTCGAAGAGCACAACAAGTGCGGTGCACTCTTCATCGACCTTTCCCGGCTTACGACACTGTCTGGCATCGTTGACTGCTGCTTAAGCTCCACGGAAACCTCCAAGACAGACATGATGCAAATGATCAGCGAAAATAGATCCAACTGCTGCTTCAGGGTGCTGACGAACGGAAAGTCCATTAGAACCAGAACCCTAAACAACGGCGTTCCTCAAGGATCGGTCCTGTCCCAGCATTCCTTAACCTCTAGCAGTACTACCACTAGTTGCGACTCAGGCTTAATGCGCAGCAGACAGTAATGATCGGCCTTCCAACTGACCAACAGAGAAGATAACAGACAGCTGGAGGTCAAGCTGCACAGTACACTCATTCCATGCTCTGCTACCCCTATACCTTGGGGTTAAACTCCACCGCTCCTCACATTCCGCTACCATGCTGAGAGCGTTGCTGGGAAAGTAGCAGCCAGGGTCAACCATCTTCGAAGACTTTGCAGCCGTGACTGGGGTGCAGACTTTACAACTCTCCGTTCCTCCATCCTGGCCCTGGTTCACGCCCCTGCAGAGTACTTTGCTTGGGGCAGGAGCACGCACAACAAAAAGTCGATGTGCAGCTGAACTCTGCCTCGCGCACCATCACTCAACCGACCCCGAGCCATAATCTACCTGTGCTTGCCGGATTCCCTCCCCAACACCTTAGGCACGGAGACGCAACTAGGCAAGGTGCACAAAAGGCTGTAGAACTGGACTCCCACCCACTCCACCACAATCTATAAGCTCCCCTACAACCCAGCGCCTAAAGACCAGGAAACCATTCCTGAGAGCTGCTCAGCCACACGTCCCCGAGTTTCCAGCTCAACAAACAGCAATGGCTCCTTGTGGAATGGAGGAGAATCCAGCCCGATGGTAGACAACCATGCTACCAATCTTAACATCCCCAACCGGAGGGAACCTCTCCAGCTACCGCCTCAACCGGCTCCGGTTTATATAATCTCATCTTCTAAGCCACTAAGGGGAAAAGTTTTGGTGTCTAAACATATATTTTCAGGGTCAGGGAATGCAACTGTACCATTTGAGATAGTATCAACTAGTTTGTTTGTCCAGATACAGTATTGTTGCCATCTTATTTTTGAAGATGGCCGCCGGCATTGAAAACTACATGTATTGCATCTTCAAGCCACTTAACATTAAAATCTTAGTGTCTAAACATATATTTTCAGGGTCAAAGAACGCAACTGAACCATTTGGGTTAGTGCTAAATGGTTAATTCGTCCACATACATTGCGGTGGCCATCGTGGATTTTAAAGATGGCCGCCATTGAAAACCTATATCTACCAATATCGTTCTTCTAAGCCACTTAGGATTAAAATTTGTCACAGTTTGATCACTTGATGCTTGAAATCCACCAACACAATTAATTTGCACCTCCTTGCTGGCATTTCCTCTTCGGATTTCCGAAGGGAAGTTGCCAGCTGAGCTTTGTTTAGACACCAAAGCTGTTATCCTAAATGGCTTAGAAGATGAGATATTGGTAGATATAGGTTTTTAATGGCCGCCATCTTTAAAATCCAAGATGGCCGCCATAATGTCATTGTATAAGTTGGCTCCTATCAAAAAGTGAAAGATTGAAAGACATTAAGGAGCATGAATGGAAAATTTGGCGCTTTTGTCCGGAATGTTCACATCCGTTCACTAAGCTGCCTGACTAATGATTTATAGTTGGGTTCTGTATAAATAAAGTTTTAGTTTACAACACGTACTGTTTCCTCTTGTTTATGCGACCAATAAAGTGTTATCACAAAATGGAATGTAATAAATGCTGTGGAGGCAGTTAGTCTAGATTTTCGCCGTCATAAAATATTGCCGTCATAAAGTGCTGCTCATTCGGTAAACATTTATTGTTTACTTAAAAACAATTCTGTTTAGCCATTAACAGTCGTTAACATGATGCAAAGTTCATGTAAAGAATAGGGGTAAATATTGTTCACAATGCCACCCCTGTCTCTGACTTCTCAGATGTTCGTGTACAGTTAGCTCATTAGCGTAATACTTCAAAAAAAGAAGAAGAAAAAAAAGGCACTTTTAGGCATTTCCCCATGAAGCACCTGAGTGGTGATATAAATCAGAGAATAAACTGCTTTACAATGTTACATATCTGCATGATCCCCCCCCCCTAAAAAAAAAAATGTTTAGCGGATTTGCATAACTAGGTTATCACGTTGAGTGCATGGGTCAAGTGTGCGTTTTACCTACCAACCGACCGAGCAAAGCGCCCTGGACCATCGTTACCTTTGAGCAGGTATTTCCTGTTTCATTTTTTTTTTCAGCGCACTGTCCTATCTTCCCCTCTATAGTATCTTTGGCAATATGGGAGCCTGGGCATACGACATTGCAACCATCAATATTGATCACTGACGTCTTGGACCAAGACTAGGACAACCCCTTTTTGTGTCTGCTTTTGTCTCGAGCCTGGGCAAACAAATGTCCGCATCTCTGGTTGGCGTGGAGATATGGAAACAAACCTCAGTAGCTATAATTTTAAAGTAGCTAGGCACTGGTTCAAATTAGGGAACTATTTAAAATGAGGGCAATATTATACATTATAACACACCTGTAGCTGGTTCTTCATCCTGGTTGGGTAAACACAGTCACGTGTGGCTCGCTAATATAGGCTAGTGCATGAAATTAGCGTCAGCGCGAACTAGACGCGCGTCCGACATCGCGCGCGTGTGATTTCCGGAGTATAGTGCCCGATCAGGCACTATACTCAAAATGTTTGACTGGTTACAGTGCCCTCTAAAAAACTTTAAACTCAAAAGCTGAATCTTGGGAAACTAAAATCGTTCCTTTAATTGTTGAATTGCTCATAGTTGAATTGATTGTGAGTTAATTGTTGAATAAAAACAGTTGAATTATAAAACGCTGAAAAGTTTGTTTTCTTATTTTATTTTGGACAGAGGTGAGTTATAAAACACATATGGAATGGCATAATCCTGTCACTAGTGCACGTCTATGCCTCCTCGACCGGGCCTCTGGCTGACCAGAAGAGGGTCCTAGGACCCTCTTCTGGTCCCTCAGAGTCCCTCGAGGCGCATAGACGTGCACTAGCGACCTCATTGCCAGTCTAAATGTGTATACAACAGTCCGGTAATGAGGTCACTAGTTGTGCACGTCCAGTTCACGAGGCTGCTCTGTCTAGTCAGGCAGATTTGTGCATAAAAGAATGACATTTGGCACACAGTCAGAGTATGCCATGGAAAAGATATTTGGCTATAGGGCCATCGCAGATTTGTCTTTTGAAAAAAAAATATCATAGAATTACATGTAATGGCCACCATTTTGAAAATACTGATTTTTTTTTTTGTTATCTTAGGATATTTTTTTCAAAGGACAAATCAGCGACGGCCCTTATGCCAAATATCTTTCCCATGACATACTCTGACTGAGTGCCAAATGACATGCATTTATCATCAAACTGAACAATCTTATCACCAATCTGCTTGTACTAGCGCAAACAAACAAACAAACAAACATCTCATTATCATGGAGATATGCAAACATAGGACCTACCGCAGGGACTATGAATTTTCAAGTAGCTAGGCACTGGTAAAGATCGTCGAAAGAGGGCAAACATAGAAACCTAAGCGTTGGTGCTGTAACATGCGCCTACGATTTTATGCCTTTGTCTCGAGCCTGTGCAAACAAATGCCCGCGTCTCTCATTACCATGAAGATATGACAACATACCACAGGGACTATAAATGTCCAAGTATATAGGAACTGGTAAAGAGTAGCACCTAATTCGTATAGAAACCTAGACATTGGTGCTACTCTTGTGTGTGCATGAAAATTGCAAGCTTTTATCTCGAGCCAGCGCTAACAGATATCCGCATCAGTCGTTACCATGGAAATATGAAAACATACTCTTGGCACTATAAAAGAAATGAGTACAAATGTCATTCACTCGTTTAACTTTAGCAGCAATGTAACTCAACTTTAATCGACTCGACACTGTTGACTTTATGGCTTAAGTTATTATGAATAAGGGAATAAATGTGTGCTGGGAGGTGTTAAACACTAGTTGGAGTCTGGATGTTGATAATTACGCGAGGGTAATTATCAGTATCCAGACTCCAACCAGTCTTAAACATAGTATTTAATACCGACCAAGCACATATCTATTCCCGTTCATAAACAATTTCGTTTAAAAAAGCAAAACTAGTTTGTTCAACAATTTTACCTCATGTTTTTCAAAACACACCTCGTGCTAAACAATGGAGTGTCAAGCTCACGAGTAAGACTTAAACACTCCTTTTGTGGAGATTTGCGCGCATGTCGTGCGTCCTGCGCGATGTCGCGCATGTGCAGCTGTGGCCAGTGCGTTGTGAATTTGGGATTATGAAATATTACTATACCTCATACATATTCATGATCGAGAGCAGAACTCTCCCTGGTCAATACACCACCACGTGCCAGAATCTGATGTTATTTTTGCTGTTTACCAAGCGCACGCGAGGATTCGCGCACAGGATAAATACACATGCGCAGGAGACTGTCGCACACTAGTTTATAATATACTTATAATACATTTAGGGCAACCCACTTCCTTTAATTCAAATAAGTAAATTCAGCTTATTATAATCTAAGTAATTTCAACTTCACATAAAGGGGATCTAGTGATGAATTAAAGGATGGAATTATCTGCTACATCGTTAAATCTACCAAATTGTAGTGTTACTACATACTTCAAGGTATCCTCCTCGGAACACATTATAATGAAGTTCCCAGCTGAAATGTCTATTCAATGTTGACAGCAATGGTGGCAGAACGTTTGCACTGTTTGCATTTACTCACTGTTCTAAAGACAAGACTCAGCGCATTCAATGAAGTGCTTGATTTACAACATGGATACGATGGCCACGCAATGCCATTTGATATCATCTCCATAACACTCATATCTCATCGTACTACTCCTGCTGGTTGGTTGGACGTAAATACAAATCCCCCTCGAAAATCTATTATTATGGTCGTACGAAAACCAACTTAATGTCAACTACATACAACCTTATATTAAAATAATTCTTATTAAAAAATCGAATTTATCTTTGCAGTTTATGTATCACTAACTCAATTTTAATTGGTGTTATGTTCCCTAATTTTTCTTCTTGTGGATGAAACTAAAGAAATTAAATATAGGCTAACCCACCCTTTGTGATTCACGTGTTTATTACTCAAACTTGCTAATCCAATCTAACGTATAATTAAGGACTCTTTCGTTAATATCAGCTTTACTTAGCTTTGTTGTGTTGTTATGACGTAAATACTTCACGTTGCATCTACAAAAAATTGGATTTGAGTATATCAGGCGCGTACGCAGGAGGGTGTTTTGGCTGTTAAACACCCCCTTTGCCATGTAAAAAAATATGGAGGGAAAAGAGAGTTATGTGACCGAGCGCGGAACAATTACAAATTATGTGCATGTTCTCAACTTTAAGCTTTGATTACAGAAGACACTTTATAACAGCAAGAGTATATAGGCCTATATGTATTTGAAACAAATGAAACAAAATATCCCCTCATAATTTAAAAAAAAACTTCTGCTAAAAAAATCAGGGGAAACTGGCCAGGAAACGCCTCAGATTGCACCACAGAGCATCTACGATCCAAAATTTCCCGGGGCCCTTAAGTGGGCCCCGTACCCCATGCCGTAAGTGCTTCGCGCTCCGCGCTCGCATTAGTCATCCGGCCAAATTCCCTCTATGCTATAATTTCACCCTAGCGGTGCCCCCACCTTATTTGTACCTTCAGCAGCGAATGGCTCTACACGTGGCCTAAATCCCTTTCCAAAATAGACAATTGTGAAAAAAATACGGAGATGGAACATGGTTCTCATCTTTGAGTACATAACAAACTTTATAAAGAACAAAAACAATTACCAATTTAAATGGAATTTTCGATGTTTAAAACGTTTTCTAAACGGTGGAAGTGGCCAGGAATCGCCTCAGATTGCACCACAGAGCATCTAAATCCAATTTTTTTCGGGGCCCTTAAGCGGGCCCCGGACCCCACGCCGTAAGGCCTTCGCGCTGCGCGCTCGCAGGTCCTGGACCCTTCATTACAATTCTAGGCCCCCGGCAAATGGCAGTCTGATTCCGCCCCTGTGACCAGAGCGCATATGTATCCTTTATCTGAAGTTTGGCCTTAGGGGTGGGGGCGGTTTACACAAAGATTCCCAACGGATGAGAATCATGAGATCCAGGGGACGAAGCTGAGTAATTTTAGCCAATTACAAGAACATATCCTAGCACTTCCGCAGCCCGTGTCACTTTTTTTTTAAAATGCTGTTGAGGGAGGAGACTGCCCACATTGACCCCTTTACTCATATGTTCATCATATACTCTAAAGACACAGAACATGTTTTTTCCCCGATTTACTATGCTTTAGCTCAAAAAGATAACTGATGGTCGTGGGTTCCCGGCCCTTCGAGTTTAACCCGTCCTAATATACCCTCTTTTATTTCTGGCGCCAACACAAACTCCCGACTTTTATTTTAGCGTTAAGTTTAGCCCACTGATACTATCTTTTATTTCTGGCGCCAACACAATTTACCATCTTCATTTCTAGCGTCATAAATGATGACATCCAATTTTGAAACACCCCCTTGAAAAAATCCTGCGTACGCCACTGGAGTATATAGTACAGAAATTAATTAAGTGCACATGATGAATCTGTTTTTTAAGTAATATTAACCAAACAGTTTATGTATCACTAACTCAATTTTAAATGATGTCGTGTTCACTCATTTTCTTCGTGTGGATGAAACTAAATATATAAAGTATTATTCACTTCTAACATTTTTTGTTTTTTAAACTTAAAGTCAACGTAAAAGCAAGTGCAACTGGGTTTTAAGTATTTAATCAAGTTAAATTCTTAAAGCCCTTGTAGATCGCTTCGATACGAGTAGTTTGGTTTTAACACACTTGCTAAAACAACCTCCTTTTTGTTTTCCAGTTACAAAAATACATATTATCCTGTTTGCAGTCCAGAAATAAGGCACCTATATGCCCTTAGAATATAGACAAATATTTCCTTTTTTGTTGTCTGTGTATAATTAATAATTATACATTTTCCAGCCAAATTCGTCAACTCGCCATAAGCAATTTTAACACGAGATATGTGCACAAGTGCTGAGCGTTTCTTCGTTTTATTTTGTTAATTGAGTCTGATTTTAAGAGAGACCTGTACTCACGGAGAACTTAAAATGATGGATCTTCGGCTCTGCAATACGTGACTCAAATTTTAATTATTAAATAATTCGACACATTGTTTGAGCAGCCTAAATCTTTAATCTTCAACAAATCGTGGCGCAAGATGATGGTCCGCAATCCTTTAATGAAGGAACGGAAAGAACACAAATTTGAATTCCGCAGACATATGCGGTCCCATAACGTGGCGCACTTCGCTGTTTCCCACGAATTTATGCATGCAGTGTTGCCAAACCTCTTTGTTAGCCAGCTTTAAATCCATTCATTTAAGTACTGGAAATGTTACCTAAAAAAATGCTTGCTGTTGAACCCGTGTTCAAAAATTGTGACATGAAAGTTAGTGCGAAACTAAAAGACGGTTGAGTTCGGAAAATAGGCACAAAATTGACCGAGTGTTCTCTGACGTACATGGTGCACCCTAAAAAAAAAATCACAATTTTTAGAAATCCCCCAGTGAACATTTCATATTGAGGATAATGTTACATTTTTGAAAGCTTCAAATATATAAAGGTATTTATTATCTAACTCTGGCAAAGAAAAGGCTGAATTGCGGTTCAACGTACAGTTATATTATATTTAAAGTTTAAAAGTTAGACTTACAAAAAAAAATATGTATACTAGATATAAAAATTGCACTAATTGTTTAAGAGCAACAATTTTATAGACAGCGGTAAGACCAACCCCTGCACCATTTTAGCCTAGCCCTACTCCTCAATAAAAAAAAGCGCATTTAAAAAAAATCTCAGAAATCCCCCCGTGAACATTTCAGAACATTTCTTTAACGACGAAAAATTCCGACAAATTATTATTATCTCCACTCACCTATCTTACACGTTCACTGCCAATTTTAAAATATTATAAGATGGAATTTTGCGTCGGGGAGATATAAATCAAATTAGGTTTTGCCCTTCACCGACGCGACGTTTAAACACTGTATAGGCAGTGCGTTACCTCCCGAGTGAAATTTGAAAAAAAAAATCACTCACGTGGGACTCGAATCCGCGACCTCCTGCCTTCTAGTGCAGACGTCTTACCACTCGATCACCGAGATTACGGGATCGGTTGGCTGGTTTTAATCTGATGTACATAGCAGCGGGTATCGCATAAACTATTATAAGATGGAATTTTGCGTCGGGGTGATATAAATCAAATTAGGTTTTGCCCTTCACCGAATCTTTAAATATACTCGAAAAATGTGTGGGCCTACTCAAAAGTTTTTGAAAGTTAAGAGCTTGTTGAAATTTCACTCCGTGTAAAATTGGAGGGAAATAGCAAGACACTATTGTGAAAAATAGACGTGTGCAACGTTAGGCTTGCGCCACGTTATAGGGACATCAATACTATATTTGATTGATTGAGGGAAGGGGGAAAATGCAATGTGGTACCTTGAGCATCTGAGGATGAAAAGACGACTGCAACTATAGACAATGCGGCCAGTAGCATCTCGGTGGCTCTACGTCGGCGGCGCATCTTCGCGGACCAACCCAACTATTGGTCCAGATCTTGTCAAAATGGTAGGTAAGCCTTCTGTTTAGTCGTAAAACAGATCCACGTCCTCATTGCCTGCCGAACGCTGCACTTGTGACGATTTCCTCCCGCTCGCAGGCTTTTGTATCCAGGGAGGACAATGGGCCAACTTTTCAAAAGAAATTTTCGAATTTGTTCTTGCCTAAAAAAAAGGGTGACCCGTTGCATATGTACGGATGCCGATCGTTGCCGCAGAAGAAGAGAGTTAGAGAACAATAAGTCGCTGTTAGCGTTCCAATAGCGCATGCGCACAACAGTCCCATTGGCAATTGATGCACCACGTGTGTGCCAAGTTTTACAGGGTACCAACTAAATCTGAGATGTCACATTAATTAAAAACTGTTGAACACACGTATCAGACTGCAAACCAATGCTTGCAAGATAAGCTGATCCAAGTGTGAAACTTGTAAAAGAGAACATAGTTAGAATCGAAACTGTTTATGTGGTCGGCACTTTTTCATAGTTAGTGCTGCAGTCGCCAGCTGTAGGTCGTGGGGAACAGGGGACAAGATACAATCTAACTCACCCCAATGGCACTACTCGGCTTCCGTGCTTGTATACGAGCATGCACCAGCGTTCTAAAGATCCGTTTATGTTGTTATCTAATACGTTTAACACCTTCTCGTTCCACATCCCGTCACGTTCATCAAGCGTTCAGGGGAGGCAAGGTCCGGGTTATTCAGAGGACAAACTCAAATATAATGCAGCCTATTGAAAAAATGTGACAGGCAAAGCTTAAAGTCCAACTGGGACAGCTTTCCAATAAAGGCCTGCGACATAAGCTTTAGAGACAGAATATAAAAAAAACAGGCCTTTCGAGGCAGAATATCAGGAAAAAAATCTTCGAGCGTTTTCTTTTTTAGAGGTTGATGCCTTGCATCTCGGGACTACGCGCGGCTAAAAATACCGTAATTAGCGACGCTCGCATTGAAAAATAGTTCGTAACTTAAAAAGTTACGCATGTGAATGTTAACATTAGTGCACCGCACTTGGATTAATATTTGCCCGCGCAAAGTCATTCGTTGCGTTAACCTTACTGCACCGTAAATGTTATGAGACAGCCTGGACCAGAGACCAGACCTCATAACACACGTCTATGTGAGGACAGGAAACAGCCTTGTGTATGTCTTATTGGTTGCTATTAAACACGTTTTGGCTGTAATCGACACCTCCCCTATCATTTGATTTGGGGATTTAGGCGAACAACCCGCGAAATCCTTCATGATTCGCTTTTGTTTCTATTTTTAATTTGTTGTTTTCAATTTGCCGAATGATTGATCTATTACGTATTATCAAATCGTTGAGGTAGATCTTTAAATCATATTTCGGACCTAAGGGGTTCGAGAGATTAAACATGAAGTCTGAGAACCTTCCCAATGAATCTGTTAATGAAGAATGCGCGTTTAGGTGATCAGCTGTAAGGTGCCATTGTGCGATGCTTGACCCTGTTAACCTGTAGGATTGGCAGTATTATGCCTTTGAATACAGGGTCCTTCCCATGCTGGATACAATCTATTCGTTATGTCCAAAAGTCCAAATGCTTAAAATCTGCGAGGCACAGGTGTAACTGGGTACACTCATTCATTTTTTTTTAACTGGGAAATTAATAGACACATTCAGAAATCCGGTTTTGATCGCTTGATTCTATAATGCACCCTGACCTGTCTGGTTTGCCTTGTCACAAGACTAAGGCAAACAAGCAACCACGACTGTAAATAGTTACCGTATTGCAGAATGTTCCACCGAGCGGTGTATAGTGTTTAGTTGCTGGGGAGGGGGGAAACCTGGGGGCACCCATTTTCAAAGGGGACACTAAGGGGTACGTACATATTGTTTGTGTACAACTAAAGATATCAAATGGGGGGGGGGGGCAAAGTTGATGGCATGATGACCATTCCTTTCTTGAAGATCGAGGATAATCTTACGGACAGTAAACACAGCTAATAATAACCCCAACCCTCAATGAAAAAAAATAGGGTTCGGTTAATTATTGAGGCTATAAATACCCCGAAACTGTTAAAGGTAACCAACCAGGTTTATATTGTTGGAAACATGTTACAGATCAGAATTGAGACCTAAACCGATATTGGAGAATTCCTCCTATTAAAACCGATTGCAGAAATTACATCTATGGAAATACGCTGGCCATAAAAACAAATGTTTTTCTCCCCGAGAAAGAGACAATCTTGCTGGATTTTATATTATGCGGAGACTGCATTTGGTTTTTGTAGCGAAAATACGGTTAGGTGGAACATTATCCTTCTCCATAAATTAATGTTTGAGTGTTTGAAAAAAAAGGCAATTAATTTAACAAGAGGATGCATTTTTATCCCACTCTTTGCCAACCCCCCCCCCACCCCCCAAAGTCTGCATTATCTTTTACGTGGTCTCTTGTGTTGTGCATTGGTTGGTTCCAAATTGCTCCATCTAGTAATATGCTGTGAAATAGCTGGAGAGAAAGGGTCATTTGAACTGTTAAATTTAGATACTCTGGACAAACGATGTTTTCGTGATGCATCGGCGTAAGTACCTAGTCGACAGTTTGCTTCGCGTAGGGCGCAGTAAACTTGAAATGAAGATGGCATTTGATAGGAAACCTAACTCTGGTGTTATTAAAATGAATGTCCGTTTAACAAAATTTTCACATTTTACCACATGAATGGTAAATTTATTACACTCAGCGCAAAAAGCTATCTGATTGCTATTAGAGGAGTTTGATTTTGTTGCGCTGTGCAGTACACCAGGTTATTGACGTTTCTAAGGCAGGCCGCATGCAAATTTGGATCCCGAGAACATCATGGGGCAGCCAATGCGAGCAAAGCATTGCTTGCGTGCCGTGTGCAATTTTGCAGGCGTATTGACCATTGCGGACGTAGCATGACCACCCTCTTTTATGAGCCGCAGCGGCAGCCAATCGGCGTAATGCGTTTCAGCGGGAATGCGTTTCAGCAGGAACGCGTATGGTGCCGATCCAGTTGATGGGATCCGCATTTTATGTCACGGCTTCAAGCAATCCACATCAACGTTCGATTGAAATAATTTTTATGCAGTTGGGAATCGTACAGATTTGTTAATTTGCGGATTTAGTGGACATAATCTGACGTAGTTTAAGTGGAGATACTTTGCATACCGTGTTGTGGATCTTCATATGGAGTATTCCGTGATAATACCTCTCCATGACTGTGGCTAGTCTTTAAGCGCGATGTTGCACGCCGACGGACCGAAATAATTGGACAGCTAGCTGCGGGCTGCGACATGACCGCGCGAAAGACACTAAGGCCGGCCCCACGGCGGGCGCGTCAAGCACGGCTCCGAGAGAGAACATTCCAAGGGTACGAGGCGCGAGGGACCTCTGCAACACACGTGACCGCCCACAGTGCGTCCTGCTGGGTGGATGGCGTTGGTTGAATCGGTGAGGATTTTCCAATAAGGCTTGGTGTACGGTTAGGCCAAAAAAAAAAAGTCTCCGGTTTCTGGTATGGAGCTTGCCCCAAAAGTGGTGCGGCGACGCGGCTTTTTTTTTTTTTTTACCTGGTTTTTTTTTTTTTTGGCTTCAAATGTCGGCTGATGACTGCAAATGGTGCCCGACTAAACTTAGTGCAAATATATGGGAGTCCAGAGAGGCCACATAAATCTTATTCTCGATCATAACCCCTTCTAAATACACGTTAAAATTGTGCAGCAGCAGAATTCCAGTCAAACCAGTGAGTTTGGCGGTTTTGAAACATCATCTTGTATTGAAAAAAAAACTTTTTCATTTTGCCGACGCGCATGGCTACGGCGACGCGCGCGCATACCAGAAACCGGAGACTTTTTTTTTTGGCCTTAGGAAGCATTTGTTTTCTCTGCTTTTGTTTGTTTGTTTTCCACATTCATTTGTTAATTAAAAAAGAAAATAAATAAACAAATTATAATAATAATAATAATAATTATAACGTAATTAAATAAAAAGATAGGGGACACCCATTTCTGTACACCAATACTTGAATGTGTAATTTGTATCCTGGTTGAGTCTTTTCTTTGTGTTCGTGTACTAAATTTTTGAGCTTGAAAGTGTGGTTTCAAAATGCTTCTATTTATACCAGAATTAATTTCCTAGGAGGAAATTAGCACTGAATATCCCTTACATTAATTACTTCAATTTTCAACACACCTTGGAAATGTTTACTTTGTAAGAAGAATCCATATATCGATTTCGTGTTAATCTGTAGAAATTGCCCTGTAGAAGCGTTTACAATTTTTTGCCCCCCTTGAGTCGAGTATGTCCTTGGGTAACGCGTACCAGATCTCGACTGGCAGTGCACAGTGAAGTTTACTTGCTTTGATTCACATGTAAGCATAGTCTTGTATGAGTTTTTACGTACGAATTTAACCAGCACAGTTGATTTGCTTTATTTATTTTATGGGTATTCATAAAGGAAGAAGCTAAGGGGCGCTTCATTAATTAAACAAGCATCACTACAGGCATTGGCCTCAGGCTAGCTAGGCATGAGCGGTGCAGGGCCTGACCTCAGCTTCACGTTGGCATGACTTTGTCAGCAATTGGTAGAGCCCATGGTTGCTCACTTAGTTCGGCAAATATTGTGATATTCTGGGCCAGCCAGTGGCTGTGTGCTGAGTCAAGGCAATGTCCAAGCACTGTATAACAAATTGAAGTAGCATGTATGTTTCTGAGTCTCAGCGAGGTTACTGTGTGTTCAACAGCCATTCAGTGGCTATGCAGTGGTAACCCCCCCCCCCCCAAAAAAAACAAGAAGCGCCGGGTTGCCGATTTCATTTGTTTGGGTAATTTTCCTGCACGTCATTTCATAGTTCATCATCCCGAGCTCTCATGGTAGCAGTTAAATGCCGGAAATTTTTTTGGGGGATTTTGCTGAGCTTGCAAACAAAATGCAACAATGCAAAACAAAAAACAAATGATAAATGGCAACAGACGGCTGCTGCTTTTTAGTCCTTTTCTATTTGCAGATTGTCCAGGAACACTTTGTTGGAACTTCAGGTACCGCGATAAAAAAAATAAAAAAACCATGTGAAAGCACCGTTGGACGGACGGTACTCCATCCAGGGTGGATACTTCTTAGAACTTCTCACCGCAGGGCTGATGAGGATTGAAGAGTGCCTGGTGGTTAGAGAACGCTGCGGTTTTGAGCTGGGTGGAGGCGAACCGTATGGCTTAGGCATGGTAATATTGTACATGTGTTACTAGTAGCGGTTTTGATTTAACCAGTTATTCCGTTTTTGTTGTTGATATCGAGGAAATTAGGACATCCTCTCAAAGACTTCCATAAAGAGAGTGTGTAATATCTTGGGCAGGTACGCAGGTTTGAACTGTTTTATGTTTACAATTTGCTCCATGAACGTGACTGTTTTCAGGTATTTTATAGTGAGCCAAGATAATGTCCTCTTTCACCTTGATTTGTATACAATTTTAAAGTACATGTATATCGTACAAAGCAGTGAATGAAAACAACCGCCTATTTTATAAATACATTTAAAAAAATAATTATTATAATAATTAAAAAAGAAAATAAAAGTGAATAAAAAAGATATATGAATAAAAAAAAACATAAAATTATAACAATGATAATAATACATTTTTAAATAAATACTTTTTGGATGGCACGAGGCTTGCCGAGTTTGGTGAGCCTTAGTAAGCGTATATATTATTATTGCCGACGTGAGGCCGATTTGGGTGCCTCCAGGTGTAAGGTGTTACGTGCACACACGTGCCCAAAAAGTTACTGTATATAATTTATTTTGCCAATACTTAATTTATAGCAGTTCAACCTTTGCCAAGTGCAAACATGTGTGGGTTTGAGGTTACACAATGTGAAAAAAATACTGTTTTAGCACAAAGGTAGCCTAATTGAAAAATCGGTTGGATGTGAAAAGATCGTCTTTTAGAACCAAATACATATTCCTAGTTGACTATGGCATTTGGCCAACTGTTTACAGTTTACAGAGTGTTGTATAAAATTGCCAAAGGCAAAGAGGGTATTAATATCAACTGGGACGATGAAGCTAGTTGATAACACATTGCTATAATTTTCTGTTATCGCCAGGATGTTGCAAACATGTATATTGTATACCTTACTGTGGTGAGATGCAAATTAGTAAGAATACGTTAAAGCACCACGTGGATGAATGTCTGTTTGGAGTATTTTTACATGTGATTAATTATGGAATTCTTCGGTATGCTTTGAATGTCTTGAAATAGTCCAGCAGATTTGAACCTTTGCATGATGGTAGGGTGAATGGTGAAGATGTGCCTTAAGTTCCTTATGGAAGAGTCTCTATGAGAATATTAGTGTATCTGAAACATTTGGTTTGTTGTTGCAATTACCCAATAGGCTCAGAACATATGCAAATGATTAAACCACACCTAGCACCAACAGCCATACCAAGGTGCAACCCACATTACTTAAAAGAGACCCATTTGCTCCGATCAACAGGCTATGATCGCCCTCGGCGATAGTCGGTTGGTTTAATGAGGTTACATTTATATGTTAAAGCTTCCCTTCATGTGTGGTGCTCTTTTTCTTCTGTGGGTAGCGATTCTCGCGTTCGGCATTTATTGGCGCCTCAGAAGAGGCTGAGCTCCATAAGTATTGGTTTTGTTGGAAAATTTGATAAGTTAACTAAGGCCCCCCCCCAAAAAAAAGTCTCCGGATTCTGGTATGGAGCTTTCCCAAAAGTGGTGCGGCGACGCGGCTTTGTTTTTTTTTTTACCCGACTTTTTTGCTTCAAATGTCGGCTGTTGACTGCAAATGGTGCCGGCGACTAAACTAGTACAAATAGGCCTATATGGGATTGGGAGTCCAGAGAGGCCACATAAAGCTTATTCTCGACCATAACTCCATCTAAAAACACGTTAAAAATGTGCAGCAGCAGGATTCCAGTCAAACCAGTGAGTTTGGCGGTTTTGAGACATCATCTTTCATTGAAAAAAAAAAACTTTTTCATTTTGCCGACGCGCATGGCTACAGCGACGCGCGCGCATACCAGAAACCGGAGACTTTTTTGTTTGACCTAAACTTAGTGTGCCCCGTGCTTTATCCACACGGGCTGATCCAGGTTAAAACCAATGTGGAGATCAAACATAATGACAAACATGTTATTCTAGAATCTATAGCCTTTGTAGTTCCACACGGGCTATACCCCCACTATATGGGCCAGATGTGGGGACTGTGCAATATATTTTGTTCCATGTATTTGATTTTGGTTATGATTAACCCTCAAAGGGGCAGGTCTTTAATGAACACCTAGTGCATAAATTGAAGCACCTATGTTGTTTACTCGATTTAATGCTCAATTTAAAGCTTTAACAACGGCCGTTGTTGGTGATAGTGGTCACTGGGTGTCACCATTGTCAATGTGGTCTTGGGTATCACATTCTTTTTGCTGTGATCATGGGTATCACAATTGGAGTGATGGTGGTCATGGGTACCGCCTAATTGTTAATGTTCGGACTACCGGTCCGTGCTTAGTGATTTAG
The DNA here is from genome assembly GCA_029964075.1 of Patiria pectinifera. Taxonomy (NCBI): domain Eukaryota; kingdom Metazoa; phylum Echinodermata; class Asteroidea; order Valvatida; family Asterinidae; genus Patiria; species Patiria pectinifera. The sequence continues at coordinate 15,188,975 of CM057138.1, read as the reverse complement.
TACTATCCGGTTTGCCCCTATTGGTATTCCGGAATATTAACGTTGATTAGAATTGAAATAATGTTTCATGTGTTACTGTTTGGACGATCGGTCCATACTTTAGTGCTATCCTGTTTGCCTTTCAGGGTTATCACGATTGAATAACGTTGATTAAATTGAAGCTGTGCCGAGAGACATAAACACCTTTTTTTCTGCCGTGCTTCCTTTGTTGATGTATATGAGAATAAGACCCTGTGATCGAGCACTTTCTATCAACTCGCCTGCTCTGGTGATATCAAAATGAAAGTCCCTATAACAAATTATTACCCTGTGATTGAGAGCTTTGTTCCCGATTGAACGTTGACTTTAAATGTTAATTTCATTATGTGCTAACGTTTCCAGAAATTATTCGCGCTGAAACCTGAGCAAGTGTTACAGTTTCATTGGTGCGACAGGTAAAAGTCGTGGAATGTACTACACCATTGTTGTACATGTAAAACATCTGTATATCTCGTTGGCCATTCCGAGCTGTGCAAAGTGAAGCTACGCACTGGTTCCCGATCCTTACATTGAAATGTTGGGAGGGCACCATCCTCAGCCGCTTACATCGTTCGAAATCATTACAAGAAAGTCATCTACGCAATTCTTTTTTAAGAAAAGCTCAAAGGCATGCAAAATTGTGGCAATTTGCCGATTGATATTGCGTTCTGGGAGGATGCAAGGTATGTTCTCTGGTCACCCTATGGTCTCAAAATCAATTAGTGGGGTGGGGCCAGAAGACGTCTGACTCAAACCCCCTCTAGCGCCGACCGTGGTAGTGTAGTAGTTTTTGTTCTGATAAGAACAGTCCAGCTTAAAGTTCTGAATTTGAACCCTTAAGCTAATCAATGTAATTGTAAATATTTTTGGAAACTGATATCTCCAGCCTTTACAGCTGGAACGCCACTGCTTAACTGAAATAAACTGAAATAAACATTTGCTGATCTTTTTCAGATGATTTGAGCAACAAATGGTATATTTTATGAAACATAGTAGAAGTACAAACCTAGCAAAGCAACGTTTCTCGGATAAATTGCATAAATTGTTTTTCTGAGTATAAATATTGAAGACTGAATAATAAAATTATGAGAATATTTTTTGATTGACTAGAATACAGTTCACAAATTGTATTCATTTTCAATGGATCACCTTAAGTTTTCACATTGTCATAGTTATTACTAATGGCACCTATATCTTACATTGTACTACAAAATGTACTAACAACATGAGCCTGTTTTTTGAGTATACAACATTAATATATTCGATTAAAAAATACATGAAGTGTTAGTTGGCATCGCCATGTTTGATTATCACTGATACAGTTTTCCTTCATATTAAACGACAAGTGAATTATTGACAGTCACATTTTTTTAACCGTTTCAAAAGTAGCCTTTCTGCAAAAATCAGAAACTGGTCATTCTTTTAACTTGATCTTCACAGGGATTGGGTCCCTATATTGTGTCCACTTAAACAAGCATTGGCTGAACAAATATTAGAATAATAATACGCACAGCACAGCAAGCCTTGAAAAGCTGGTCCCAGAGGCCACACCATTACATTTAATAGCTTCAGATCAGGGCTTGATTTATGCATCTTTTGTACACAACGGGGCAGATTTGGCTGATTCATTGACATTAGGGGTTATCCTATATGACGGCACTGCCCGACTTCCAAGTCACAGTGAGTCAGTGAGTCCATGCAAAGCGGACTTGAGGCTGGAACCAGCAAAACTAACAATTAAAAAAGCAAAAACATGAAACTAGACTACTGAAAGCTTTTTTTTCTTCCGATAGATTACAAAGATTCCTTAATAAATCTTTACTATCCCTCTCTCAGAACGGTGTACGGTACATGTTCAATCTAGCGGACATCAGGATTGCGATCCACATAGCCAGCGACGTCATCCTGTAAGACAAGAAAATGGAAATGGTTGTGACAGGTTTCCTATAGGTTTTGTTTTTGCACGATATAATAAAACGGTTGAACTGTGGTGTAAAAATAACCAAAGATTCTGACTGAACTAGCCCAGATCAAGCTACTGACAATATAAGAATTCATACCTTTCAATATTTCGAATGATGCATCAATTTGTGGTTTTCGAGCAAGCAAATTTGGACCTTTAAAGGCTTTATATTGTTGTAAATGAGTGATATACCAAAACAAGAGTTCAGCTCCAAATCTGCCTTTTAAAATAGACTTGATATGCTCCATGGACCACCGAGGGAGGCTATAGTTTTACTTCACCACCAAGCTTTCAATAAATCAGGTATCTTAAAAGCATCTGTCACCATTAGTCAGGTGTTTGCAACTGACACTTTAGAAGCAATTCGTTGGGTCTAATTAGATAATTTTACATTTATCATTTCTTTTTAATGTAATACGCCATATAGTCGGGGGTCTTAGGGATATTTTGGTTCACATTCTTCCAAAAGCACCAAATTTGGCACAGATGTCGGCCATACCATACTATTTCGATTTTTGATGGGCGCCAAGACGGGCGCCCCACGGGGCCGCCATATTGGCAAAATCCAATATGGCCGCCAACCGGGTCAGAGGTCAATTGAACTAAATGAGCTAGAATCATAAATAATACCACTTTTCAGGTATTTTTGGGGTCGAGCAATCTGAATCTGATGTTAATTTAACGATTTGAGGCAAAACAGATGCCCCAAGGGACCGCCATATTGGCAAAATCCAAAATGGCCGCCACATATATCACAGTTAAGAAAATAACGAGCTAAAATCTTAAATAATACCACCTTTTATGGGTTTTCGGGGTCACAGAATCTAAATATGATGTCATTTTAATGATTCGAGGCAAGGCAGATGCTCTAGGAGCCGCCATTTTTGAAAAAAATGGCCGCCACCCAGGTTGGAGGTACTCGCAGTTAAAACAATACAACGGTTCTTTTGGGAGGGGGTCCAAATGTCTGATTCTGATGTTATTTTAATTATTTGATGTCAAGTTTACCACTCGAGATCATTCCGGTCAAACCTGGTGTTTCTGGTGCGTCATTCCATAAAAAAACCTTTTCCCATTAGCTGCACATGTCGGACAGTTTGACATTTCTACGCATACCACAGAAACAATCTTAGATTGGAGCGAGAAAATTGTCCTAAGTTATTGTAAGGATGTATAGGCGCGTGTGGTGTGTGCCCGCCATGCTGAGGATGGGTGGAGCTATCAACCAACGGTCGTTTCATTGTCTTCACCACCCAAGATGTTGATCACAGATAACCAAGGCTCAGGGCAACCTCTCACTTGGTGAGTTCCAGTAATATGCCCAAACCGTAAATATCCATTTCTCGCATAAGAACCCTGCAGTGAGGCGGGCTCATCAAGCTTGACTTCTTCGCCACATCATAACAAGTTTGCAGATGGTGACATCCTCACCTGGTTGGGATACAATTAACTCAGTGCTAGCAAACGAGTCGGCAAAGCCCCATGCCAAAATCGGGATGTACGCCCTATAGACAAGGCTGCATCCACATCTTATGGGTGCACCGGAGTTACTTGATATGCGACCCACTGAGCCAGTGAAGGATTGAGAGTCGAGTCACTGCGATCACTTTCGAGATCATTTCAAGCTTGTTTTGGAGATCCTTGGCCTATTGGAGATCTGGGTGGGCTTCAGAAGTGGTGAAAAGTACAGTAACATACTAGTCCAAAGCATCTACTCCGATCTCGGTCTGACAAAGTCCTTGGCACCACCCTTCTTCCAAAGCCTAACATGGTGTGACACAACTTGCTTTGCCATTTCATGCAGAGCACAAGGGGTGTGGTGCAACTGTAGGTATCAAAGGGGCCGGACATCGCTTCTTCACCACTGGAAGCAGCTTGTTGGAAGCATCCCAGCTACCTGCCGTGCTGTTTGAACATGTAAAGCAACCGCTACTACAGGCCACCTCGGTCCAGCTGGAAATTCCTGACTTCATCGTGTGGGGCTGGCACAAAGATGGTACCAGTACATGGCAATCACTATGGACCAACTCAACTCAATGATGCTTCAGTGACATGTGCCATTCTCGTGCGCTGCGACTGCCTCATGCAAAGGAAGGTTGAAATGCAATCACACTAGGTTTCTATATGCAAGGTCCTCTACAAATGAACAGCTCCATTTAAACGCACACAGCGGCATATAGCATTTTGTCACTGCAGACATCATCTCTAAATATTTAAATGAAAATAGTTCAAACAATAATCTTTATTGATAAGTCCAATCCTTAATGACCTTTAGGGCAAATGTGACATACAATCTTTAATAAAACAATAGATTCAGATTCTCCGACCCTGAAAATCCATGTAAAATGGTATTATTAATAATTCTAGCTCGTTTAGTTTTTAACTGTGACTGACCTCTAACTTGGCTGGCGGCCATTTTGGATTTTTCTAATATGGCCCCTGGGGCATCCGTCTGGCATCAAATCATTAAAATAACCTCAGATTCAGATTCGTTGACACCGAAAACCCCTCCAAAGTTGTATTACTTATGATTCTAGCTAGTTAAGTTTTTTAACTGCGGTATGTGGCGGCCATTTTGGATTTTGCCAATATGCCGGTCCCTTGGGGCATCTGTCTTGCCTCAAATCGTTAAAATAACATCAGATTCAGATTGTTCGACCCCAAAAATACCTGAAAAGTGGTATTATTTATGATTCTGGCTCGTTTAGTTCAATTGACCTCTGACCCGGTTGGCGGCCATATTGGATTTTGCCAATATGGCGGCCCCGTGAGGCGCCCGTCTTGGCGCCCATCAAAAATCGAAATAGTATGGTATGACTGACATCTGTGCCAAATTTGGTGCTTTTGGAAGAAACTGAACCAAACGGCCCCTATAACGCCCTAACATCCCTGACTAATAAATATCAGGGAAAAATCACAGACTGTCCATACACCGATCAATGAAGCACCTCCCCATCATGTGATAACAGCCGTGATTAATATCCGAAATGCAAAATAAAATTATGAATAAGTTTGCATGGTCGAAAATTGTCCGTACTCGCAGCAGAAGCTGAATTGCGAATTAAGACGCGGCTACATCGTGGTTGAGCCGAGGGCCTGTAAAGGTGCCTTGGGCAGCCACCATACCACCCATGTGTTATCCCGGGGCACAATCCGATCGAAAATACTCGAATTTTGCGCAGGGAGGATAACCGGTGAACCCAGACAAAAAAAATGTGCCACGGGACAGAATCAACGAACAACCACTGTGTTCTCATAATATTGAAGGATTGGAACCGGCGCCATAATGTGATGTGAGATCTTTTGGTGAGTCCTATATAGTGAGTCGGAATGATCTGGACACAAGTTAACCGCGTTTTTAGACTGCTTCTCATCAGTACGCAATTTCACTCAATTTTTTGAACCTTGGAACCGTGGTCAGAGTGTTTTTAGCGTTCGTTCTTTGCTTAGCGCTTTTCTTCAAAATGATATACATGAAACGTTCACCAAAATTTCCAAACTACTAACCTATTTAACTTTCAGCACTTGTTTTGATATATAGTTTTAATATTTTCTTTAATTTAGGTCCATATTATTCTGACTCACCCTGTGGAGGCGAGCGCTGTACGCACTGCGCCACTCATGCCACATTGTGTTGTTGCCTAGGCGCGAAGTGGGCCCGGCCCAATGGATCGGTTTACTCAGAAAGTTATGAACATGTACTTTACTTACTGATGTATCGTCACTACGATTCTCCATGCCTGAAGCCATATCTGACAAAGCAAACGCTTCATGGCCTTCCAAACCCTGTGAATTGCAGAATAAATATATTATTATTTTCGTGGGTTAAACCAATAACATTTACCAAGTCTTACCAGAAAAATAACTAATGCATTGGGGTTTTTTTCTAAATGCATTTAAATGACCGGATTCATAACTATCATGCTAGCCAGAGTTTTTTTTTTGTTTTTTATAATTGTCACATTTCTTCAATACATGCTTTTTTTCCAATGCTTCAATATCTCAAGTTATGAAACTCTTTAATATGCAATTTTCAAAATCTTCATTGACATAATTATGTTTTCTCCTTGATATCTCTTCGATTTATATCTCTTGTGCAACTCTTAATTATCAATGAATTCTTCAAAAGATGAACATTTCTTTCGATAATTTCAAGGAAGTGTGAACAACATTGGGGCGCCTTGCTTCCAGCAACCAGCACCACTTGTCAATGTCAAACATCTTGAACCAGGTCCAAAAATAAACAAATATGATTTGCATGGTGGAAATGCATAATAAGGGATGGGTCTGAGGTTCACCATGTCATGATTCTACGAAACAACATCCTCAAAGGATGGCCAAAATATACAACTATCCGATAATGTTTAGAACATTTTCTTCCCTCGCCTGTAGTTCAATTCAGGGCAACCTTCTTTTTTTTTCAAACGTATCCTTAATTGAAGTAATTGAACAGAACTGAACATTGTGCGTAGGGCAATTAGACCCAAGGGACGTTAATGAATGTTATCAGTTACCTCCTTGAGGTCAGTCGTGTCACTGATGTTGTCCACCACCGCTTCCTCAACTATAATCGGGGCAACCTTATTCCGGTGGTTGGCAGAGACCTTTGCCTGCAGGCTTTGGTTGTGGAGAACAATGCAGACTAGCACCACTACCACCACGACAGCCAAAGCGAGAGACCCAAGGATGATGAAAGCCAGGGCCAATGTTGACAGTCCATCTGGAAATTAATAAAGGGGATTATCAAACTTTGAGTAGGTTAGTAATACATGTATAATGTGATCGGTATAAAGAAGCTTTCATTAGTCAACCAAGGGCCAAATTGACACATGCAACTGTTATGTCTCTTTCTCGTCAAAAGTGTCTTTATCTGTTAGTAGGCCAACTAGTATGACTTGATAAGAATACAACACACATTTACCTTCTGGATGTGGCAACACTTCGGACTCACATCGCTTACCGCTAAAAGACTCAGGGCATCTGAAAAAAAGTCAGTTCCAATAAACTGATTGAAGATTGTTTACTCGAGTCTGATTAATATTTTCTTCATGTTCAAAAACAGAGGCATATCTTTACAAAATGAAAACTGGTTGGAATCTGCAGATAGAACACTCAATGCAAAGGCATCATTTGAAGTTAGTAAACCAAGTTCATCGTCATCTGATATCAGTCTGTTGGATACCAGCGAATGCCACAACGGAACTGCAAATGCAGTCCTTATGAAATTTGCTTTGCTTACACAATTACCTTTTTATTGAATTGGACACAGTGTGTGTATTTTATTAATGGCAATTTAAAATACAGTACAGACGTCGTTTTATGCATCAGAAATGCTTTGTCAGTGAATTAGTAACAACATACAATTACTTGAAATTTCGGAAAGATTGCTTACTTTTCTTTAATTATCTTGTTTAAAACTTTTCACTAAAAAGATTTAGAAGAAATGTAAACGCAAAGTAACGTGAACAGGCTTCTCCAATGTGTGTGATCATGTTTGGACCATGCCATATATTAAAAATGCAATACAGCTTGATTGCTGTGTCCTAATAGCGATCCAAAAGGGAACCAAGTTAAATGGAAGGATATTTTAAATCGTGTATTCTTTACCTGCATGCGTAGTTCTTATAAGGAAAGATGCCTGATGTTTCACACGTCCCGCCGTTCATGCAGTAAGTCGGTACACAGTCTATTGCCTCATCTATCATAAAAAAAACACAAAACAAGTCAAGCCTAGCAAATCTGGTCTCACGGATGCGTCGTATCATTGAATATCCAGGGTAACGTGTGTAACAAATCCTCCCGGAACAGGTCAATGAAAATGTGTATTAATTGCAGATTTGGAACATTTTTTTTTCTGTAATTTTCAATATCCCACTGTGCAGCTATCGAGACTTGCAAAGCATGTCGCACTGCTGCGTCACATCATGGAATATCAAGAGTAATGTGTGTTACAAATCCTCCCGCAACAGGTCAATTAAAGTGTGGATTACTTGCAGGTTCGGAGCAGGTTTTCCGTCATTTTCAATTTTCCCACAGTGCAGCTATCGCGACTAGCAAAGCTGGTCTCAATGATGCGTCGCATCTTTGAATATCCAGGGTAATATGTGTTACAAATCATCCCGTAACAGGTGATTTAAAGTACGTATTACTTGCAGAATTACATTATTACTTGCAGAAACAGGTTTTCTTTAATTTTCAATTTTCCCACAATGAAGATATTTAGCATTTAATTTATATTATTTATTTTGGAAAGATTCCAGGTAGAATTTGTGCAGAATCCAGCATTATACCTGATACAAATCGCCAATTGCTGATGAACTTGTCACAACCTTTCCCATATTACTGTGACTTGTTATGCCTTCATGATTATTAGAATTTAAGTATGGAACAGAAATGATATTTAACTTGGTGGCATTCTAGAAATTGAAATTAAAAATATCTGATAAAAGTATTTTACAGCTTCACAAGTAATACATGTTCATATTTTAAAGTGATATTTCATTTGAAAGTTATTCAAGTTAAAAGCAAGCATAAGCTTGTAATCTAATATAACGTGTGTCGGTTTTCATGCTGCTTAATTTACTTTAACGGTTCTTAAGTCATCATTTCATACGACAGTAGTTTTTACCATCAACTCACCATCCACAAGGATCGAGTTTTGATCGATGTCAATGACCGTACTGCCATCAGTCAGTGTATCATTGCTCGCCAGCACTTGACGTAAAATGGCGTTGGACGGTGCAGCAGTTTCAAACAGTGCTACAGATCTGATGACAACGCTGCCCTCCTCCATTAAAGGAACTACCACCGACAAAACGTCATTGGTTGAAGAGTGTTCTTTAAGGGTCTTCAAAATCTAGGATTAAAAAATATCAAACATGATCTGTGAAAGATGTTTAACTTTTTGAACCATTACTCCCTGTACTGCTCAAAACTGCCCAAGCACTCTTCACAGATTTAATACGTTACCATTACTACCATTAGTACAGGTGCTAATGAGTTATTACTTTTCTAACAATCTGAGAGACAAAAAAAATAGGACAACTTGGGAAATAATGCTCTTGTAATAATTTTAAACCTTGATGGTATTACTTATCGCCTGTTTTACATTGAGATCGCGATACCAAGACCAGTGCCTGCTTCATCTTGAAAGGGCAGTCACATTAGAATCCAAAAACAGTCAATCTCAACCACAAAAATTCAACGTCGGATTGTACAAAATATGTCAAAATCTGGCGTGCACAAATCTACCAAAAATGTTTAAAAGAAACCCATTCTGTATGTGAATCTTGTCAAAATCTAAAATAAAATATCCCTCTACATTTTGTCTAATGCCTATATTCAGACGGTTCACAACATATGTTCTAAGTGTGATTAACATTTGAAGTATCTGTTTCAAATGAATAAACCTGCTGCTTCCTGAATGATTAACCTGCAATATACGATAAAAACGATAAAAAGGTGAGGGCCTAATGTTTTGGATCTTGACAGCACCTCTCTGGCGGGACCTTTGAAACTAAGGGGGTTTTTTTTGGCTGAGGAATAGAGAAATATGTCATATACTTACTGCATTCTCAAACACAGCTGCAGTTTTATTGAATGCTTTTGACGTTGGGTTTTTGAAGGCATCGTTGAAGGCCATAAGGGCAGTGATCACAGCATTCTTTGATGGGTAACCTGGGAGACAAGAAAATATAACGTTGTTGAGTGCCACTGGGTGCACTACATTAACAACCTTTTTAACGGTAATCAATAAAAAAAAATTGGTACAAACTAAATCAGAGCTTATTGTGACTTCAAGAGTCGCAGCAAGAGTCTATTATTTGATATGCGCAAAGATTCGGCGATTAACTATGCGAAACACACTGCGTCTTGCCCTCGATACTCTGACTATTCAGGGCACATTTAATAATAATAATTAATAGTATAATAACAAATATTACCTTGGATTGGACATTTGGGAGACATTCCCACAGACTTCAGGACAAAATGTGTATATGCCCAAACCCAATATTCTCTTGTCCTTTTCCCCACGAATTTCGGTACCTTTACTAATTAGACAGCGAACAACAAAAAAGCCTCATTGCAACAATAAAATGTTGCATCTAAGGGGAACCCTTGACATTTAGGAGACACCAAAATGTCTCTCTAATGACCAGTGTCTCCAACCGTTCAAAGAAATTACGAAATCATGTATCCTTAATGGTGCATTTCACGTATAATAATAGTAATAAATAATAATTACTTATCAATCGCATATCAGTATCATTTCAATGCGCTTTAAAACTAAGATAAAGATCCATATCACTAAATGTACCATTATAGGGAGACAAGATATCGTTATTTTTGATAATAGGAGATCGGAGACAAATAACCGTCTCCGTGATGTCACAGCCGCCCTTTAGAGGCAACATTTTGCTGTCATAGGTTATATTCTGTGCTCGTGGTCTATTTAATAAAATTACCAAACCTCGTGGGAGAAGGACAAGGGAATATTGGGATAGGGCACATTGGAATCAAACATTTTGTGCACTACTCTGTGGGAAAGTGTCCCTAATGACTAATTCCCTAATGGCTCATTCCCTGTTATTTATACGATATGGCAATTACCATACATAACATTACTATGATACTGTAATGGAATTGAGCGCTGCACTTGAACTAGCGCGGCACCTGCAATATTTTTGCTTATGTAAATGAGGCAATCGATAAACGTGCGCCAGTAGTCAAGTTGTCACATTTTTGGCTGGAAGCCAAGGAATGCTTTGGGGGCAGGCACATTTTGGAATGCTGTGGGAAAGCTGCGAAAGGTGCGTTGGTACTGCGAATAACAGAGTGTAATCGAGATCTTCTTGAAGTGAATAGACGTTAGAGCTGGTATGTGGAGTTTCTTTATAAGAGAATACTGTATTTCAACCAAAGACCAAGTTCGTAATGCTTTATAGAACCCGAATATCTTTTCGACCCCAGACCGCTTGTTGAACGTGACATAGCACATTCTACGTGAAAAGTTACATTTATATTACGCTACATTACAATACAGTATCGATGCACAGGGCAACACAAATTTCGAGTGAATTACTTACGTTGGCACTGACTAGAATCACCCTCAACATATCCTTCGATGATATTGCAGTGGCAAGTGAATCCCGACGGATCATTGCTTGGTAAACAGTATTGGTCATTCCCACACATGTTGCTAGAAAGACAGCGATTCTCATCTGCCAAAAAAAGAAATATCAGTGAGGGTATATAGCATATTTTGCTTATCACTCAATTTATTCCCCTAAAATGTAGGTAGTGTTTGTATTCGGGAACTGCATTACAGAGGCATAGTAAGCATACTTGCATTAAGTGCACAATCAGAAAACCATTGTGAAAGACGTTTTCAATTGGAACAGTACCAGAGCATCTCACTTTTTTACACAACAATAACAAGCTGCAGGTGGTCAAGGAGTCCGCACACATAACTCTATTGTGCTCTTACTAAGATGGCAAATAACAAAGGTTTAAAAAATCATCCACAAGATAAGCATTCTGTGAATTGTTTAATTTTCAATGGCATATACAATCAACTTTGTCCACAAATCTCCCGGTCTCTGATTATTCCGAAATGAAGTTCCTGTCCAATCCGAGGGAATACAGCTTTTTTTGTCAAACTACACTAGGAAAACGAAATGGGGGAAAAAAACATATATGTTTTACCAGCACACGTCATTCCTGAGTGCGTAAGTGGACAGACGCACTCGCAAAACTCCGCATCAAAGGTCCCTCCATTCAAACAGCTCAACGCAGACAAGTTACATTCGTCTGTAACGTCTGAAAAAAAGAACAGGGCAGCCGTCTATGTTTGGGGAACTTTAACTTTATAACAACTTTACTGCATAACATTTGAACGATTTTTCTTCGGCCTTCAATCTGATCCAACCCCATGTTCTGACTGGCAAACTGAGAGGGATGAATGTGAACCCCAGTTTGATTATGTGGATCGGTGATTTTTTGACAAGCAGAACGCAAAGGGTGCGTTTCATGAATTCCCTGTCTAATGTTGTTCATACTAATACAGGGGCTCCACAGGGGTGCGTTTTGTCCCCAGTGCTTTTTACTCTTTACACTAGTGACCTCACAAGTGAAGACCCTATGTGTCTTATGATAAAATATGCAGATGACACCTCACTGACTGGGTTGATTAGTCATGACAATGAGACTGGATACAGGAACGAAATTGTTAAGTTCTGTAATTGGTGCAAAGATAACTTCCTAATATTGAACACGCAGAAGACTCAAGGAATTGTTTTTGATTTTAGAAAAAATCAGAATGTTATCAAACCTGTTGTTATTAGTGGTGATGGAATCCAAATTGTGACAGAGGATAAGTACCTTGGGACGTACATTGATAGTAAATTGAATTGGAATGTGAATACTCTTAAGTTATGTGCCAAGGCTAGTCAACGGCTCTTTTTCCTGCGGAAATTGAAATTATTTCATGTTAATCGTGATATTATGTTGCTTTTTTAACAGAGTGTCATACAGTCCGTCATGTCTTTTTGTTGTATCGCCTGGTTTAATGGTTTGACTGTTGCGAATTCGAACAAGTTGAAGAGGATCACTAAAATTGTCAGCAGGGTCATTTTTGTTGATGTTCTGGACATTCAATCAATGTACCACAATGCTCTTGAATCCAAACTGAGAACCATTATGCAAGACGATACTCACCCACTCCATTCGTTCATAGTACAAAACAGGTCAGGTCGCATCCGTCAATTGAACTCTCGTGCAACACGACACAACCTTTCATTTTTACCCAGTGCAGTTTCACATTTTAACAAGAATTATACAAGATAATGCTGTTTTTTTATATATTTCCAGATATTTTTTCCAGATATTTTATTTATTTATTTAATTAGGCTAAATTTGTTGTTCTATTTCTGGTAACGTGTACTCTTGTCAGTGTTCTTATATTGTTACGTCTATTTGTACATTCATGTAATATGTTTTTTGGTTTTAATGTGAAGTTTTTAAGTGTTTTATACATTACATTTGTGTGCAGAACGAGGAGACAAGTTTCATGTTTTTACATGATGAGAATAAATAATAATAATAAATAATAATAATAATAATTATAGCGATTGCAACTTTTAGAGAACTTGTATCCTATAAACTTTGAACCTTGAGTATTTGAAATGTTATAGGAACTTGCACTATATGAAAAGTAAGAACTTCGCAATTTCAATAAGAATTAAGAATTGGGAGTAACTTTAGGTGTAATTTGACTCGAAATCAGTTTAGAGAGCTAATAATGAGATTTATATAAAAAGCCACAAATAATTGTAAAGCCTTTGTAAAGAACACGTTTTGGAGAGTACATTTTCACTTCTGGTGTCGTTCTGTTCGTCTTTGTTGCCTTGGCGCCCTTAAATGTAATAATTTAAACAGACCTCTGTAATGGCGTACCACTACAATTGGAAATACACACCCTGTTTTTTTTGTTTTGAGGTAATTAAAGTGTCCTTTTGTTACCCCTCTTATTTAGAATTTACGACATCAAAACCCATCAAAATCTGACGTCTGGAATTACTTGTGTTCCATTTTGTAAGAGAACCCCACAAGTGCCATCTTTAAGAGCACAAACAAATCACCACGCAGATTTGAAACGACGCTGATTTCTTTTTCGAAATTATTCTTACCAATGCATCGCTTCCCATCTTCATGCAGTAAGTATCCAGCATTGCAGCTACACGTGAAGTTCATGAGGATGTTGTGGCAGTTCTGGTCGCAGCCCAGTCCGCCACCGCTAGCTGGCTGGTCTTTGTACAGCTCGCACTCATCTATATCTGCAGAGAGATGCGGCAAAAAGGACAACTACAACCAGAGTTCAAATTACATTTCTTGGACCTATCAATGTGGTAAAATGTGCTTCTCTGTGGACTCAGCACACAAATGCCAGCCCCCCCCCCCCCGATCAGTTTGGGGAGAAGACCACAGAATGGGACATTTAAACGCATTGCTGACAGAGCTTGACACGCATGCAAGCAACCTCGTTCTCATGTTGAATTATCAAGACACATTTTAGTGGGGAGTGGAGAACAAAAATGGCGGACTAAGGCCCTACCGCAACTTGGGCTTACTTTTCGTGCATATGATCGCGATTCTCGCGATGTCTCTAGTTTGTGGCTGCAAGTCATATTAAGGGGGAGGGTAAGAGGAGATGAACACACCATATGACTAATTAGAGGCTATTTCAGAACAGACAATCTTGAACACTATCTGGAAATAGAAGGTGCACATCGCCACATCGCTCAAGATTTTAGTGATCTTACAATGATCGGGGCGACACAACGTCCAATGGTGTGACTCCTCAACCCCACCCCGCCCCAACAACGTCCGTGACTCTGGACAACTGTAGGCATTCCTGACTGACCTTGGCAGGTTTTCCCGTCCCCTTCAAGTCCCGCTGGACAAGGTCCGCAGGTGCTGTTCAAAGAGGGTGGATCCTCATCCACGCAATCAACACTCAGGAAACACGGGTTGTCTGCGCACGCGTCGTAGTTCTCTTCACAGAACTCTCCCGACCAGCCGGGCTCACATTTGCATAACACAACCTACAAATAATAATAAAGCCGTTCAATTACCTCATGAGCCAACATACAGTAGCAATTTACTAGGCCTTTACTTGGGTCTTAATGAGTCATTCTTTTTTAGACAGTGGTGCACAATGTTTGCAAAATATCCAGAATGTACCTTGATGGTAACCTACCCCAAATCGGTCTTGAACGATATCCACCCCACTCGCGTACTGATCAAACAGGCAGGTGCCGCCATTCTGACAGTCACAGAGCTTCACAATAGGTTCCAGTGTGGCATTCGCTTTTCCATCCGTTGCTAGAAAACCGATTTTCACCTTGGTCTTGTCCTCTGGTGTCCAAGAAAATCGACCTTTTGAAATAAATTTTAAAAAAAAAGTAAATGTGCTTGCAAGGGTCTGTTTCCAAGTTGGAATTTCATTTTGAAGCGGGCAGCACAACCATTCATTGTAGATATGTTGAAGTATGATGGAATTTACGAAATTAATGAAGCGGTACGCCAGTAAGGAACAGGCGTTCGGGGAACATCGGAGAACCTGATTAGAATATTAGAACCAAGAACAATAGGAACCTGGGAATCGTAGGAACCTTATTATGATTAAGTAACCTTATTAAGTTCTATGATTTTTGTAACACTTATAAAAAAGTTGGATTGTGAGTTGGATTCAGATTCAGATCCAGAAATATTGTAATTGATTTTGTAAACAAGTAATCTGTAACAAGTTCATGAGACCAACATAATTTGACGACTCCTAGTGTTTTGATTTTGTTTGTGTGTCTTGATTTGTCCTTGGCGTCCTTAAATCTAATCATTTGAGCGGACACCCTTATTGGCGTACCTCTTCACTAACATGGAACATTTAAAACTAAATAGGAAGCTATAAACTAAATACAAGCTATGAACTACGTTGCTTGTTTACAAACCTGAGGCTGAAATGGCTGCCCCTGGTACCATCTCAAGTAAGTCAAAAGTGACGTTATCGCCGTCAGGATCAACTGCTTCCAGTTGTAGGATGAAGTTCTTGCCCACAACAACTTCGATGGAGTCCACAAGTGTAATGTTTGGTGGGAAATTGGCTGGAAAGAAAAGGTGATTTGCAGAAAATTGATTTCGTAAAAATGCTACAGCATGAAGGTCTTGCACCACTTTCCTTTGACACAGCGTAAATGTACGTATATTATACCACCAAAAAGGCGGGCGCCGACATCCGGAATGTTTTACACTGGCTTATCTATATCCTGGACCCATATTCCTGAAACTCAATGTTTCTTGTTCTGGAGTGCAAAATTGTACCACAATTGTAGCAACCAACAAAAACTTGTGTGCAAATGGATATAAGACGTTATCATGCCCACGACCACAGCAGAAGAAAAAGACAAGAGAACAACACGCCTTAGTAAAGCTTGTATCAGACCAATTCTTTTCTGAGGATATTTGTCGTCATCTGAGTCAAATGTTGGGGCCTAGTAGGTGGAAACTCAAGCAGGTCTAATTCACAAGTGTCATGAGTCAGTCAGTGCGATAGTAAACCAGGTGCAACGAGGACTCTCGGCTGGCCCTTTGGCACCTGCCAACAGGTGCAACACAAACTAAAGTGGCCTCTCCTTCAATCGAACGTCGTGTACCCTTTTGCAATTGAAGTGCAGATTTGGTGCCTTTATGGTGTAGTTTTGGTTGGTGTAGGTGTTTTCAAAAAGCTGGTGTATACCAAGTTTACTTTTTTTTGTAAATGGTGTTGTTTTGGTGTGCCCTGTAAAAGCGTCAACATGAAAACTGTGCACGGGGTGTGGTTTTGGTGCGTTCCAATTATTTAAATTAGCACCAAAAGCGCACAACACATGAGTGTGGGGCTGTTATTGTGCATTAATTGGCATTAATGGTGCACATTTGGTAGGCAGGCAAAATTTCAGCAGTACTAAATCCTTACACCAAACCTGCACCAATTTTGGCGATGGGGTGCACTTGTGGTGCATTCCAATTATTTAAATTAGCACCAAATGCGCACTACATATGAGTGGTGCACTTGTGGTGCGTTCCTACACCAAAAGTGCACCAGTGCCGTGGTGCTGTTTCGGTGCGTTACATTATGTATGCAAATGTGGTGCCTCTGTCATATCTGTGAGGAAATAAATCCTACCACTAAATGTGCACAGAGATGTGTGAACATGTTTATTGCGCTGGCTCTGTGTAAAACACATTTTTCATTCTTTCCCATGCATCAAATGTGTAATGAACAACATATACTATATATATAACCCAAAACAAGGGTGATTGGGTTTAACAATGCTTGCACATTGAAAGTCCATCCTTTTACGGTAAACAACTGGTAAATTCTTGAAATGATGCTTCCCATGTCAACTTACCTAAATCAGTGAAATACCAAATCCCTTCTTGGACATCCATGCATACACACTTACATTACAGTTTCAGAGGTAAAGACACAAGCATGAACAGACTGCAGAATATCCATGATTCGATGTCCAGTACATGAAGTGCATTCATGCCATTCCAATGTTGAAGCTTGCTTGTCTCGATTTCACAGAAAAGGCACCTAAATGCATCATCATCTTTCCATGCATGATCAACCAAACAACACACACTTTGCTGACGCAAATAGTGGCAAAACTGTTGCAAATTCTACCACAAAATGCATGCTTTCTTGGCAACAAAATGCAACAACTGCCCTGACACTGCCACCACCACTGTGTACTAACTGCCAACTGACTGAATTCAAATCTCCCGCACTCTGCAGGGCATTTGTGTGAATGGAATGTAAAGTCATAGGTCAATTGCATAAATATTCTCATAGAGCCTACAAGCGCTGATCTGAGAAACTGTGGTGCACACTTGATGCAGTCCTCCAAAGAACTAACCAAATGTGGTGTACTTTTGGTGCCTCGCTTCACGACCAACTTTATCTGGTGCATGTTTGGTGCAGTGTTCAAAGAACTAACAAAATGTGGTGCACATTTGGTGCAATG
Source organism: Patiria pectinifera (assembly GCA_029964075.1). Taxonomy (NCBI): domain Eukaryota; kingdom Metazoa; phylum Echinodermata; class Asteroidea; order Valvatida; family Asterinidae; genus Patiria; species Patiria pectinifera. The sequence continues at coordinate 15,171,428 of CM057138.1, read as the reverse complement.
CTTTGAGAACCAAACCTAATGTGGTATGCTTTTGCATAAAGCTGGTGCACAATTGGTGTACAGCACATGTGCACCAAAACTACACCAAATTAGGAGGTGTACACCCCAATTTGGTGAGGGAATCAACTTACTTGCGATTGCCATGTTTTCCATGTTCATCTCATTGAGTGTTGATGTAGCCATACCGATGCTGGTATCATTCAGAGCCAATGAGTCGTACAAACACTCGTAGCTAGATCCGCAGACCGCTTTGGCCTCGTCGTATTTTCCCGGCGGTGCCTTGTCGATCAAATCTTGCAGAAAGTCTGGAGTGAAGTTGGGGTCGTTCAAGGAGTCGTAGCTTTCATCAGGAGACTGATAGAAGAAGAGAGAGTCTTCCTCCACAACTCGCCCTGAAAATTATCCGCCAAAATTACACGTATTTCTCTAGAAAAAAAATCCAATTTCAAACTTATCATACAATGACAAGCCGTCCACAATAAAATTACATAATTCATGAGGGGGTTGGATGTTTTCTTACATGTTTCGCCGAATTCGAAGTAGTCCCTCTCCACCAGCTCTCCATTGTCTCCAGAGCCTGGTTGCAGAGTTCCATTACGCGTCAAAACATCATTGCTTGGGTCGTCATCCCACACACCTGAGAAAATGTAACAAATCGGTTAAATTTAGCAATGGGTTTGTACCTTAAATTCAAATTGGAAGAATTTGGAACTGTCACTTTATAAAAACATTGTCATCTCGATTCGGGCGTTTCACAATACAGTGCGCCACCAAGAGTTTGCCACAGAGAGTTCATTTTTCTCAGTGCAATGTGGGAGAGGTCCACAATTTCGCAGCGCAGGACGTGTCAAATTGTTTGTTTTTCCGGTCAATAGTGTAAGCGTATGATTAGAGTATCTGTTTGTACTTTTCTTTTCTGTTTGTCAATACGGTGCATTAAGTAAGGCGGCATAACGCTTTACCCCAATCTAAAACAAATTAGCTCCGACACTCATTCAAATGGGGCCTATTTTGTCGCCCGTGAAATAAAAAAAAAAGACTCTTTATGGCAAACTCTTGGTTAGAATTGATTTAACATACAATTTACTAACCTTTTTTTTCATCAGATTTGCCAAACCAAGTGGCATTGTAATACAAATTGGACGAAAAAAAAAGTCGTGGTAGTATACAATACCATACCTAGAATTCCTGTCGTTTTGCCTTTGAAGTCCTCGTTGAAAAGGACTGTGATGTCGGCCATGCTGTTGTTCACCCCGACGGAAAAGGTGATGTAATCAGAATACATGACACTCACTTTTATTGGTTTCTCCGCCCTCGTTACCCGAAGATTTTCAAACTGCAATCCTAGGGGAAAAATGGACTAACATTTCGCATTCAATTTGAGGAAGATGATGATGAAAACAGCACCGTCACAAAGTCATAGCCCTCAGCTGAGTTCAAAGTATATATAACAGATGGAAAAGGTTACAAATAGACCAACAGATAAGCCACTTATAATCTGAAATCGCCGTTTTAGGTAAAGACATCATTTGTGTTTTGTGCAATATGTTAAGAAGAGTGCTGAACAGCTAACTCGATGAAGTTCCTGCTCAGTGAATGTTGTATATTCCGAGAAAACAATATGTTAGGATCTCAAATTCAAAGGTTGCCGAATCAAGTTTTGAATTGCGCCCGAATTCAGCGTCCAGGACACGTTCTCATTCAACTGTTCTCATTTAGATGTTGCACACTGAACCAAGGAATGACTTAGATATCATCAGAACAAATATTTATTATTTTGATATCTATGTTAAATTATAGCAACCGATTGCGTGTGGGCGTTATGTCAAAGCTTGCACGCATTGCCAAACCAGAAACAAACTGTCAAAAAGTGCGCCTTTAGACGCATTGTTGCAAACACCCTTTTTCATTGTTCTCTCTTCAAAATGACAGCTTGAAAGATATAGTAATTTCACAGGGAGTTTATTTACATTACTACGTTTAAATCAAGTATGCCTTTCAACACTAATTTTGACAGTTACTTTTAGGATAGCAGCAAATGATGGACTGTACCTTTAAGGCAATGTGAAATTGGCGACGGGTCTTACCTTTAGCAGTGGGTGTGACAACGGTCCCATTGACAGTCGTTACCAAATCCATGGCATCACCACTCAACTTGATCTCAATCTGTATTGAATGGTAAACAAAACCAGCAAACTGCTGTTTTAAAGATTTTCAATTTACTGCTGGGTAGCCAGATGACGGGTAGAAAACCTACACCTTCATTACGGCCCATTTAGTGGTTCCAGTAAAATAAAAATAGATGATCGAAATGAAAAAAAGACAATCACCAGTACACTACACATATTCAAGGTAAAGAAAATCAAGTTGAAAATAACTGTTTTATATACATTTAAGAATATCTACTGAATTGACTTGTTTATACATTTAAATATTAGAATAAAATTGATAGAATATAAAAAATAGATCAAATTCACAAAGAACTAAATGTACTAGAGCTTGAGGTTTATTCGCTGAATAGAAAGGTAGTTGTAAGATGATGAATTATAAAGTACAATGGAAAAATACATGTTTACGAAAGAAGAAAGAGAAAAACTCAGAAAGGAAAAAAAAACAAATGTTATATAAAACCTTTTAGTTTAAATGATTAATAAAATACATGCACAATATTGTTTGGACTTGGTAGGACAAAACAAAAATACTAGTTAGTATAAGACATCGAGTCTGAAACCAAATACTACAGAAATGATTATTTGCAAAATAAAGCAGCTGACTTACACAATATTTGTTTGAGAACGCAGCGAAGGACCTGATACAAATATGGAATGCAAATCACTGAGTCAAGTCAAAGCAGTTTTGAAAAGGCAACCTTTTAAAATACTTTATCTGTGTTTACAACCAGACCTTTGCTTCTCCTGTGTACATCGCAGCGAATCCAGAGTAGACAGTGGCCTGACTAAGTTCCCCTGTGTCCGTATCCACGACCTGTCGTGTGCGACCCTGCAGTTCAAAGACTCGTTGTCCATCGTCATCTCCAATGAGTGATAGTGTGTATTCCCCAAGACCATTGAAGGTGTATTCCAGTCCATCAAGAGTTACGACATGGGGGTCTCCCCAGCCCCACACTATTTAAAACAAAATAAGAACTTCACAAATTAAATACAATGTTGTGTTTTTTCTTCTCCAAAGTAGTCTAAGCGCTGCAATTCACAACTAACATTTTAATATGTTTTCTATTGCGCCCCAGATTCCAATCTATCTGAGGTCAGAAATGTACAGTATTTAACATATGAAGAAAAAAAACAGGATAATGTTGTATACGCTTGATCTCGCCGTAATCGTTGATCCATGCAATCGTTCTTTACTTTCATAAAAAAAGCCTTTATGTTCATAACTCACTCCAAGTCGGGGGCTTGTACCGCCCACATGTCATTAGAGGTCGCCAAGTTCTGTACAGGTGGCAAAGAGTAGACTTCTGACAACAATAATAACGTGGAAGAACTTCTTCCCCTGTAAAATAAAAAATAAAAAAGATTGAAAACATCTATTTCTACAAGACCTTTAGTATAGCAGGTGGATTTAAACCAATACAGGCTTTAATTTTGTGGGACGGGGACTCCATATTCTCCATATTTTGTTTGTACTCCCATATGTTTTTACACAAATCCAAATTGGGAACCTCTCAGGAATTGGGGACCCTATTGTCCTCTATTGTTCAACGTCCCATATGAATGTAGAAACAAACTCTCACACACACACACCAGCAGCCTGTGGCTACATGTATATAGCTAAAAAGGATGATGACCACGTGTATCCCAGTTTCAAGACTGGGTAATTGATGGCCTTGTAATAACCGCAGCTACACTAGCAATATTGTCCTGGGTCGGATCTTTGCCTCAGGAACTCTGGGTCAAAAGTTCAACCAGGGTTAAAGGGACTTTTATCTATGTCTCAATTGGGAACTCGTGGAGTATGATATATTTTTTTTATGAAAAAAAGGAGTAGTTACATATCATATGTAACCCAGACTTTTAGTGTAGCATTGACGATCACTCACTGAATGTACACAATCATGTAAAATGTACTGTTAAGATATCCTGGCACTTCATATCTTTTCAAGCACTTACTTGTCCATATGTCGAAAGAGTCGGCCTCGTAGTATATAGGCCCAAGTGGATACCTCTCAAAGACAGACGCGACCCTAGCACTTCGTACGTCGTACACAAGATCACGACTGAAACGATTATAGCAGCACAGTGGACCGGGTATCCCGGAAACCTGGAAAAGCCTGACGTAGCAAACGGCGGCTGTAGAACAAGTGTGGTTGTACAAAAACTAAATTTAATTAATTGAGCAAATTTAAAAGATTAAACCCTCTGCGACTTTAAATAATGCGTACGCATTAAACACAAAATGAGGAACGCAACAGGTGATATCGCCAAAAGACCCACAATCTTGCTGTCTAAAGTTTCGAGTCGGTGGAAAGAAATGAAGTACCGACACATGACGGCAGTTGGAGGGAGAGAGTCCCCGCGGTCAAAACGCTTCACCGACTGTAGCCCATCCCAAGTCCAAAACCGCTGCATAGACCGGTAGTGTAAATATACAGGGAGGATTTAAGAACCTGGATTTTAAATAACGTTTTTTTTCTTCTGTGAACATCCAATAAAGATAAGGAGGCAGAACAAGCCAGGAAGCGGCACTGAAGGACCGTTTTTATCTTCACACAAATTCCCCGTGAAAGCGTACGGTTTCTGTATAATTATTGGGCAAATGCATGCTTGGGTACAAACGATTAGTCCTCAAAATCGAAATGTTTTAGCACTTGTCATTCAAATGCAAACGCCACTTGATGAATGCACAGTGAGTTGTCACTCAGGTGAGATATATTTTATGTGGCGCCTGTCTTATGTTGACACTTCGGCTAAGAGCAGTAACCACAAACTCTACAGATGCTTCTTCTCAACAGTTGTTTTTTTTTCCATTTGAGCGACACAATTCTCGCTTTCTTCTTAAATGACTTCACAAATAAGATGAAATAAAATGGCAACTTACGATACGAATTTCCATCATCTGGCAAGACGACTGATGGCGAGACCGCGGTGTATCTCCAATCAAATTCGGCGATCCTCGAACTGCATGGGCACGTGTCTGCGAGCGGAGGATAGTGGATGGCAAACAGTGGGTACGGTTCCTGGCGGTGGTACCAATCGTGGCAGGACATACGCGGATTGACAAAACCGTCCGGGAGGTTGTCGAGTCGGTAGACCCAGCGTCCTGTCTTCCCTGTGTTGCCCACTATGCCACCGGGACGAAACTGTGATTCTTCGGGTATGTCTACATACACAGTTTCGCCAAAGACTCCGGAGGTGTAGCCCTGGATGACATTCTTGTTGGGCAAAAAACTGGTATCCCAGTTCATGCCGCAGGGATCGTAATTGAAAACGACGAAAGTGCGGACTCCGTCAGTCACAAGCAGAGCTTGGAAAGTATTTGTGTCCTATTGAACAAAAAAATTAATATATCGCACTCATAAAATGTTAGTCTTATCAGAACAGAAACAAAATTTCCCATCAAACATAACACTCGTTGACTCCATCGAAGTTATTGTGGTCAAGAACTTCATCCTGCAACTGGATTCAGTTGATCCCGACAGCTATGACGTCTTTGCCTTTAAGCATTATCCCAAAATAAAACGTATTATATATTGGAAGACTTACTTCTAAGGGTGATATGGCCTTTACATTTCTCCAGGTGATAGACAGAGCCCAGTTTGCTGAAAAACCATCGTAGATGGCTGAAACTATGACACTGACAACATCCAGCATGTTCTGGTTGACATTTGGGTCATACTGGTCGTGCACCTGCCCAACAAATGTCAGTACAAGCAAAAATAGACATTGGTGTCTGATTACTAGTTTAAGGGGTTATTTGCGTCTAGATGAGGCAAACAAGATGTCTCCAAGATCAAATGAGTGCAAACTGGCTTTTCGATTGTTTCTGAAAATGTCAAATATCACGTGGATTTCTTTTTACCTAGACTTTTGAAACTCAAACAGTGCACAATTATAAAGCATGACTTTCAGGCAATCTCCCGATTGAAGTGCAGTGATTTTTAAATGCAGCACCCATAAAAACTTCCGTTACTGACTAAACCATTTAACAAACCAGTTTAGCAAATATTCCCAACAATAGTGAGAGACGTACCTGCCAAAACACATTATCTGTGGCAGTGAAGGCGTTGGCTTTGACATCCGCCCAAAACAGCGCTATCATCGTCCGGTCACCGGGGAACGTTTTACCCTGGGGACTGGGGAACGCTCGTTTGTTCAGGCTTTGGTCGTTGGACAGGACAATCACTCCATTGTCGGTAAACTACAAAAAGAGAGGATGAATTGTGTCACATTGATGAATAAAAATGAGAAGAAGTGTTAAAGGGCCCATGTCATGAAATTTCGTTGCTGTGATGGCAATTCAGGAAGACATAGATCAGTTTAGGGATTTTCTGTTCAAATTGTGAATCCAACATTTAGTCATTCAAAACATTTTGTCCCTGGTCCACGGTAATGCACTGAAACAACAACGAAACGTCAAACAGAAGAACATTTCCGACTGCAGAATATTCAAAATTCTGAATATGAATATGAATTTGAATATTCAAATATCATTAGCACAAAATGCCCCTCTAAATAGCAAACAAAAATTGAAATTAAGGTTTAAGGGGACAAAAAGTCCTTTTTTCATGGTCAACATTAAAACAAATGACTTTTCATGGGCCTTCCAAGTAGAAAGTCTTTCTGAAAAATTGGTTAAATGAGAATAAACTTTGTTCTTGATAAACCCTTATAAACTCCTCTCGATTCAATGGTAAGTATCAAAGAGCGCATAATTGTCTGAACATGTTAAAAGATTAAAGAGTTATTCACAAATACCTAAGACAGTTTACCCATTCCTATTGGTCGAGATCCCGTCACTCGGCCAGTCCTAAACGGATAATTAAGACCTGCGCGGTGGTCTTGAACACTTTTCCAGTGTCACATGGAATTTTGACTCGTATGAAAGCTTAATAGAAAACTTTCTTGAAATTTCTACACTTTGTACGCCAGACAACAAACGTTGGAAACCTGCATTTTAGTTTTAAATGGGATTACATTAAATATTACATCAACTTTTTAGGTAAACAATAAACTACCAAAAACGATTGTCAAGGGGCCGCCAATACTCACGTATATCTTTTCGTAAAGCTTGCTGCCGAAGGGAAAGAAGTTTGGTGGATAGATGGTAGGTGATATCAGATCCTTTGCTAAGTGTGGCTGCAAGCGAAATACACAAAGAGCAGATGCCAAAACACAATTAAGCCACATTGATGTGCACGCAGGTGGTTAGGCCCCAATATGTACAAGAATTATTTAATATGCATGGTCGAGCTGTCATCGAGAAATTCCTCTGCCTATTAACTAGCTGTGACCTGACTGTCTTTCTGTTGACCAGTGATTGACTTGACTGATTAACTGAGATGGTTGGATAACATTCGTATGTACTGTCAGGTGCCATTGCATGTTATTTTCTGCATGAATCACATAACACTCAGCCAAAATAACACTTTCAAAACAAATCTAACACAGGTAAACGTAAAACACTGACAGCATTTTTTATTCTTTTACTTTCGTGTTTTTATTACTCCAGGTTAATGGCAGGATAATTTTGCGTAGGTTTTTTTCTAACATGCATCGCAAAACTTACCCCCTGTGGTTCTTTTGACAAAAGAGAGTCTCCGATTTCTTCTCCAAATGGGACAAGACTGCCCTCTATAAAAAAAAAATGAAAACCTAGAAATAACAAACTACCAATTTATTGTATTTTAAAATTCACAAATTTGTTCAACTTTACGGTCTATGGATTTACTTCGGGAAGAATACTGTCTTACCAACGACGTTGAACGTGAAGAGCTTTGATCTTGAACACCCAACATCATTGACAGCACGGCATGTGATGGTATGCGGCCCGGCTCCAAATACACCTCCTGCAACACCGACACCGACGCCATCACCAGAATCTGTGCAATCGATGGTGACTTCACCAGCGTCCGTGGCATAAACCTCGGCCCATGTCACTGTAGATGTGTTCATGCCTGGATCCGTGCACTGCCCAACGACGTCAGGTACTGTCAGAGACGGGAAATCTGTAAGGCAAGAAAAATGTGGCTTAATAGCTGCACAACAATGACACCACTCTTCTTATTAACATTTCCAAAACTTCTGTTTACCCTTTTTTAGACTTCAACGTTTTGTTTCAACGTTTGGAATGTAAACCATAACAAAATGATGTTTGAAACATACCGGAGAAACTCCTTCTTTTACCCACAATGTAATGTGAGCCATCTGACCCTCAAACCCAGACCATGCACCTCTGGTATCCATACGACCTCAAAAAAGCCATTAAAACCACCGACTTGCCTGGTAATGGACCGATCCAGTAGACACCGTCCCCTGGTGTTCTGACCAATCATAGCCGTGATTTATGTCGGACGTGCGTGCACTAAAGTCCGACATGCGTGCACGCGCGTATGATGCGCGCGGAAGCCACCCGGCCCTCAAACCCAGACCATGCACCTCTGGTATCCATACGACCTCAAAACAACCATTAAAACGACCGACTTGCCTTGTAATGGACCTATCCAGTAGACACCGTCCCCTGGTGTTCTGACCAATCCGTGCACTAAAGTCCGACATTCGTGCACGCGCGTATGATGCGCGCGAAAGGAAATGTAGCGTGGCATTGGAGAGGAGCACGTGTCAATTTGCCGACGTGCGCACTGGGTTGGCTTACTGGTTCGGTTCATTGAATTTTCATTTCATTTTGTTCCATTTTGGTTTCATTTTGGTCGCAGGGGTGATCCAGGCAATCCCTTATGTAAACAATTCTATTGTATACAAGCCTATGTGAATGTACAAAAGCACACTGGGTCTTCACGCCAATTTTAACCCATCGACTAGGGTCACCCACGTGAACCCCTTTTGTGGATATACAATGATCCATTCTAGGATCTAGTCAAAGATGACCTCGGGCATGGCTACCACGTGGCTGGGACAATAACAAATACATAGGAATGTGAGTAGACTGTATTCCATACTACCTTCGACCATAATGATGACAATGGTGATTATGATGACAAAGGTGGGCACACTGATGAAGATGCATCATGTCGGTGATTTTGATGATGTTAACAAGGTGATGAAGAATAATATGACGCACCTTATCCAGAAGACGTTTGAGATGACAATTAATAACATTGGCTTGCACATCCTTATCGTAGCACTGCTGTATTTGGGTTAAAAAGGAGAACTACCCTCTCGAGAGAGCTCTCCTTATTAATGATGGTGAAAAATACATCACATGGTATCTCCAACATTGTTTGCAGATGAGCTCTATAATTAAACAAAACATAATACTTACATGAAACACTGAAAGTAATCAGGCAGTCTGGGAAGGCATTATCTGCCGAGGAGCAGACCACGTGGTGCATCCCAACAACAAACACACCCCCGGTAGTCTCCACAGTGGCTCCATCCAAGGAATCTGTGCAAGTTACGTCGGAGCTAGAACCCGGGGGGCCAAGCGACCAACTAATCTCTACGGACGACAGTCTGTCCGAAATACAGCGGTTGTCAACTTCTGGACACTGCAGGTAGTTACTGTCTAAAGAACAAACACCGACAAACTGATGAACCTTCCTCTCTGGCTGACAGGTTCAGCTACGCCATCACAACAGTCCAACTCGATCAAATGACTGCTTTTAACATTTACAAATTCCCTGTTTAATTAAAATCTACCACATCTACCACACACAATTTGACCGCAGTGTTAACAGGGATGAGGTCTGACTTTTTTTCTTTTCTTTTTTTAGCTTTTTGGGCATTTCAGCCGAAACAGCTCTTGTTTTCGTTGAAATTGTGTTTCCTTTTTTCCGACTCTTAAAAGGTTTTGTACACCTCTTTCTTGTGCACTTACATTTTGGCACTTTCCTCAATCTGATCAACTGCAAATTTGGCACGTACTTAGACCAGTACCTAAAGATGTGTGCTGAATATGTTCATTACGATGACGTCATACGGTGTCTAGTTACTTCACATGAAATGCGCATATTTTATCCACAATGTTTTGTACACGTGTTTTTCTTAAAACTTTGCACACTAGCACTTTCATATGTAGGATAGACTTTAAACCACTACCCGAAAATGAAACCCAATGGTTTTCGCTACGATAACATCATTGTATGTCACGTGACATCATATTTAATGTGCATTTTTCGAATCACCATAGCTTCGGAAGTCTCAGTTCGATTAGTTTGAAACTTGGTATGCAAATAGACAAGGATGTGTTACATACACATATTATAGTGGTTACAGTTACATATTAAAATGACGTCATCATTTTGGCATAGCCGGCTTTTTTACCAGCCAATGCATGAAATGGAAGTGGAAGAAATATGTGACTGTAGGCAAGGATTTTATTAATTGAGGCTGATTGCATGTAACTCATTGTACTCTTGGACGAAATAAACTTACCGCTGTCACAGCGTGGTCCTGAGTATCCAGGATCACAATGATCGACATCTGTGCACTTTGGGTATGGTTTAGCTGGTCCTGTACATTCCACTCCCTCAGATGATTCTGTTTACATAAAATATACCGTACATAATGGCAGTGCAGACACTTTAAAAACAAGTAATTTGGGGGACGGATCTGTAACATATAGCTTCCTCAATGAGAATAATATTTCTACACGTGTCTCTTAATTTTGTTAGGGGTTTGTTTTATGCTAACTTAACATTTCAAGTTCGAAAGCACTGGAGTGATGTAATTTTGGAAGGAGCTTCATGGCATATTCACTTTCGATGTAAAAACACGCAGTCACTGTAAAGTCAGCCAGGAACATTTGGACATTATCCTAACTGCCTTTCATCTATCTTCGCAGTGGAGCAACCCTGACTTGACGAGCTTTCCACAAAACTATTTTTGAAAGTGTGATCTTTCTTGCATCTCTTATAACATTCATCTTATTGGTATTATGGATTTCATTTTGTTGTTTTTTCTTACTTACGAGAACAGTCATGACCACAGTTTTTGTAGGAGCAAGTGCAGTCGAGCCCTTCGTTTGACTTACAGATGCAGTTTGGTGGGGATCCAGTTCCTTCACAGAATGTTCCATCTGTTGTAATGATATCCATGTACACTCTTTTAATGTAATCTAATATTTGGTAGTGGTATATATATACAATTTTCTCATAGTACCTGGGGCAAACTCCATCTTCATTTGGAGCTAAGTTTTGCCCATTATATTAATAAGGTTTTTTTCGAATATAATCTCCGATGTTGCTACTTGTTCTTCAGGTCTCGTTTTCTGGTCTCTAATCACTGAATAGACATTTCATGGGTTAACACACTCTTCTTACCAGCCCTTATGATGAGGTTACTGTAGCATTGCTCTCGGGCCTTCTTACTCATTGCATACATTGGGGTTCTTTATCCTTGAAGGGGGAGAACCTGTGTTCACAGGAACGGAGTGCCCATCTCTCTTACGAAGCGATTAGGCCAGACTCGAGTCCATGAAATGCTGCTGCATGGGGGATCACCACATCTCCTCCACAGCGAGTCTGTTACCTTTCCAGCATTGAATAATGCCGGTACCTATTTAACACTTGGGTTGAGAGGAGTGCCTTACTCAAGGGCACAACACGCATGGCCACGGCGGGGTTCGAACCCACAATGTCACGATCATGAATCCTGTGCCCTACCGCTACACCACACCTTACTAAATATTAATTATCGCACACATCAAGCTGCACTTACCGGAAACTTCTGCCACCATAACGTAGGTATCACAGTCTGCAGTGTTGGAATTGTCAGTAGCGGTGTAGCGGACCATGTGAGGAGATGCTCCCAGACTGAGAGTTGTGGTGTCGCCCACCTCGTATATCGAGCCGCCAATGTTTATGCTGATGGTATACTGGCCGGAGTTGTCGGATGCAGACTGGACGTCTGGCAAGGAGACCGTTGAGTAGCTCTTCCTGCAGTCCGTGTAGACTGTGAAGTGAGCAGGGCAAGTGATGCTGGGCGGTTCCACATCTGGAAATGACAGTACAAATCAAGATTCACTGAAGATTTCGTAATTCTTACTTTTGACGAAAATCCAGCCAGATTTTACAAGATACATTTGTCTCTTTAGGGGTCTACTGCTTTTCTAATTTGTATCTTTAGGTCAATTCTTTCATTAGGCAGTTTGTATAGCAGTTTGTGCATTAAAAAACCTTTTTCAACCTTTGGTCACCTTACGAGAGGTCATGACCTTTGTAAAACAATAGCCTACATATGGATATTAATAAGATTTTCATAATTGTAAATGCCACTTTTGTCATGACCCAAGTCAAAAACTTGACTTTTGGTGCCATGAAAAGAATGTTCAGATGTGGAGACATCATATTTGACTTCGGGACGTTGATGAACTTTGTATATCTTATTTGCCGTTATTTATCTTATTTTTTCGCCAAAACGCCACTTGTTGGTGACCCAAGCGTCAATAGTGCAAAAAACGGTATTGCACCTTTTAGTTAACAGTCATGTTATAAATTCAGACTCCACTGACACTGTTAAGGTGACTTCTAATCTCATTTCTCCTTCAATTCAATTCAAGAAACATTTATTTTATACTCCCTTAGAGAAATACATCAATAAACAAAAGGTATTTGGTACACAGCAAAATACAAATTCGATAAATGTGTCACACACACAAAATGTAATAAAAGTAAACTGCGCTATTAACAAGTGTAAAATTAAGTTTGGTTTATGTACAGGAGAAAATGTTCTATAGTCAGACGCAATATGGTGGAGATTGGGGTAGAAATGTGTGGATGTGTTTTATAATGGAAATTGTACACATGTCAAGCAATATTCACTTGTGTGTACTTATTGGACCCTGCTGTATCCACTTGGACTTCGATAGCCACGTTTTTAACCTTTTTACCATGGTCACTGTAAGAGAGTTACGCTTATATGACGTGTCGCTTATATTCTTTCACGTTTGTGTCTGCCCTTATAAATAGGAAAATTGAGATCGGAGGTCATGTAAAAAAAATGTTGGGGTCTGACTTCATTACACATTGTAGAGTTATTATTAAAATACACTCCCTTTGCTCTGGTTAGACTTTGATCATGACAAATGACATTTGGAAGATTAAGCATGACGAATAACGGCAATCAGAGTCCATTGACTTGCAAGGGTCATCAGAGGTCAAATATGAAATGTCTTCATAGGCCTCTCTAAAAATTCATATCATGGCAAGAATACCAAAAATTGAAATATGGGTAATGAAAAAGTGGTAGTTAAATCTCTTAATATCTATAAATAGGATGCGCAAAGATCATTGACCCCTTGAAGGCCATTAGAGGTCAGGTATGAGATTCCCTACATGTGATTTCCTTTCGTAGCGTGAGCCACTGAACATTATGACTAGGTGCTGAAAAAATGGGGTTTAAAGGGTATATCGTATAAATAGCTATTAGAGTTAGTGCAGTTAAAACAAAGTTCATTTTCCTCTGGAAGGTCATCAAAGGTCAATTGTGAACTTTTTTGCATTCAGTCGTTATTTAGATTGCACGAAGACTATACATAGACTTAGAAGTCGTGGGAAAGTGATATTTTAAAGAATAATAGGTATAAATAGAGTATTCAAAGGTCATTGACAACTCAAAGGTCACCAGAGGTCAGATATGAAAAGTGCCTCCATATCTGAAACAAATTTGTCATGGCATGAAGAACTAACATTTAAAGTTTCATGCTTTTATTACAAAATGCACAATTTTTGTCCCTATGCCGCACCACTATTCTTGGTTTTTTTCACAAAGAAAACATGCAATTTCGAGAAGAAAAAACTGGTGTTTCAGTTACCTGTGCAATACACGCCGTTCCCTGCATATCCAGGTCTACAGGTGCATGTGAAGCCTTCGAAGGTATCATCGCAGATTGCATTGTCATCACAGTTGTGCAACGGCGCATCCGGGTTACATTCATCGACATCTACATGATGTATGAAGCACAAGAAAACATTAACATATCAGGTATTTAATTGCTTTATACACTTACTGTAACCATTAGACAGAGATGTATAGGCAAAAATAAAGGCCCAAAGTAGAGGCCTCAAAGTAGTGTGAAATGTTTCATACGTGGTTTTCATACCACTTTTGATTTATTTTGGCTGAAATTTCAATTTGCTGGACGGCTGTGCTGATTGGTTTAAAACCACATCAACATAGAACGCCCTTCGTACAATTGGGCCGTGTGATAGACAGCACAGTCTATTAACAGCTTATTAACCAGGTGTTTGGCTAGTAAACCACTCTCTCACAAAAGGAGGGGGAAGGAAGAATGTTAATCAACGCACTCTGATACTCCCACCCGTCCCCTTGGCCGGATTTAAGGTTAAACACGTGCAAAGTCGTATTGTTTTCAATTTTGCATACATATATGCATACATAGGCCTTATGTAATTCTTTGTCAATGTCTGTACTGTTTGTTCATGGAATTCAAATGCGGAGTGGCTACGATATAACTGCCTCTGACCTGGTTTAGCGGTAGTTGTTGAATACGTTGTGGTAGTAGTTGAATACATTGCGGTAGTAGTTGAATTCATTGCGCAATGATCATGGTAGTCTGAACAGCAGTCTCCGGTCAGTTCGCACGCAGCTTCGCACCAACAATCTCCATACCGATAATTGTCTAAAAGGCATCGACCGGCACAGCTATCTATGGAAAAAAAAACTACTTGTGTATGTAGAGTGTGGCATAAATAACCATCTGAGGAAAAAAATAATTTTGCCAATAAAATCAATGTTAGAAAAAGTTGGTATCTATGGATGCAACACAAGTGGCCTATACTGTCTTTGTCTATTTTGTGCGCAGTGATCAGGCGCGGCCGGAGGGGGGGGGGGGAATCTTCCAAATGTCCTAACAAAAAAACTTGTCTACATTTCAGCAATTATTTGCTGACCAAAAAAAAACCTGCAAAAGTTCCTGGATCAGCCCCTGAATTTACAGTTTCAGTGTTTGCTGTCCATCAACAGATACGTGGACTGCACACTCGGTTTTTTTCCAACCTTTAATTTTTGTATGAAATGATACTGATCTTTTGTCATCAGCGTTAACTAGCTATCAGTTGTTTTGGGTTGAGTGGTGCACATAATAATTTAGAAATCAGAGCAAACAATCACATTGGGCTGGCACAACATGGTGTATTAATTAGAAGCGTCGATTCTCACCGTTCATCGCGAATTCAAAGCAAATTTGCTGAAACTAATCTCAGATGCCGATTCCTCTCCTATCTCCCTTTTATCGCATTTGACATTTACCCTATGGGGATTGTGCCCTATAGTAGAGTCATTTTCCTGGAATCCGTGACCATGTTGCGAATACCTTTTTTTCCTCAATGGATTTGACAAAGAGGACCCATTTTAAGCTCCCATACACCCCTCAAAGGTGACGGGAAACTTTTTTACAGCACGTTTTTCAAAATGGCCGCCGACGCAACATTGAAAAACATAAAAAGTGATATCTTGGGAACAAGATAAGCCATATTGATAAATGAGGTGTCGATCCCTATTATTTCTGGCATGACAAATCTGATAGAAGCCTTTACGTTTCGGGACCATTGTGACCACAAAATTTAAAATGGTGGCTGGTAGCCTTCTTGAAAAACACCAAAGTATTATCTCTGGAGCCAGAGGAGCAAAACAAACATTAGAATGGTAATTTTGACGTCCAGAGACTACCATGACCTTTCAAAACGTCAATCTGCAGATGTTATCTCTTGCGTCATAAGCTCTTTGTATGTAACTGAGGAGCCATCCCCTTTATTTCGCCA
Source organism: Patiria pectinifera (assembly GCA_029964075.1). NCBI lineage: Eukaryota > Metazoa > Echinodermata > Asteroidea > Valvatida > Asterinidae > Patiria > Patiria pectinifera. Next base: position 15,155,512 of record CM057138.1, on the reverse strand, counting down.
CACCTAACTTATTTGAGTGGTTATTTTGAGTTTTGTCTTCTATTGCTTTCTGTTATTACTAATATTAATATGTTTTAAATAGCAGGTCAAATAGCAGGTCATGGTAGTCCCTGAAAAGTCAAAAGAGCCATTCTAACGGATTGTAATGCCAGAATTATTTGAAAACAACATCTTAGATGTCTGTTTTGTTGCTTTGGTTCAAGAGATATAATACTTTGGTGTTTTTCAAAATGGCCATTAAAAGCCATTTTGAATTTTTAGGTCACAATGGTCCCGAAACGTAATGAATACCATTTTAGCAGATTTGTCATGCTAGAAATAGTAGGAATCAACACCTCATTTATCAATATGGCTCATCTGGTTCCCGAGATATCAATTTTTATGTATTTCAATATGGCGTCTGCAGCCATTTTGAAAAACGTGCTATTAAAAAGTTTGCTGTCACTTTTGGGAGGTTAAAGGAGCTATTTATCCACAACATAGTAATAGATTCCAGGAAACTAACTCTACTTCTAGTGTTTAGGGCTCGTTACTCATGGTCAAATTTAGAGGCAGGTGTTCGAAACCAGTTACTGGTCATATGTTGTGTCCTTGGGCAGGCCACTTAACCCCCACTTGCCTCTCTCCACCCAGGAGTTGTTAACAGCATTAGCCGGGGAGTAGTCTGCAGTAGCATATATACCATTCAAGAGGAATATATATATTCTCTTATTTTCATTTACGTTAATTTACCCCTATTAACTACATTGATCTTAATTTAAATGACCTTTTTAATTGAAAACAGCACCCACATTATTTTTACTAGACATTGGCCTACCGCAATTTTGCTCATCAATGTCGTCAAAACAGTCAAGTTGACCATCACAACGCCATCTCCCATCAATGCAGACAGAGTGACCGCAATCAAAGTTGCGCGATGAACATGGTATGGTGTCTTGAAGAGAAAAAAAGGTACATAAAACGGACAATTGTAGGTACAAGGAAGATTTTTTTTGCTGATTTCTGATGTTCAAACGAGGATCGATGTACGGGAATACATGCGAATCGAAATAATTATTACATGTACATTAGTCATTTTAAAATATGCAATCCGCATGTGATTTCGAATTTCACACTGAAAATGGATTTGTGTTTACAATTGGTATTTACACAATTCGAATTATTGGTACCCGACAATAACTCGGCCGTTGCAGAGGCCTTTTGCAGAAGTTGCAGAAGAGTTTCGTAAAATACAAATAACATCCTTGGGCAAACATCTTATTGATGTCCTGCTATGAAATAAAGGGGCATTCAAATATGCTGAAAGTGCCAATACAGCAACCGTATGAAGCTTTTAAATGGTGTCCTAAACTGTGGTGTGGTTATGTGCTAAACTGAAATTTGAGGTTAAACAGCAAGAGATAAGCCCTACCACTCACATTGTTCTAAAATGCTTCATCAGAAAACAAAAAGCAATGGTGCTTACAATTTGATTGCACACTAGAAGCAGTCAAGACAAATCCCCGAAAACTATTCTTGCCAGATTCCAAACTGAACCACATCGTCCGGTTATCGGAGAGTAGATTTGGTGGAGACCTACGGTTTGAAACATAGAACGTGTCGTTAGCACCGCTGTCCCCTGCCTTGAATGTGCCGCGCTGAGAAGAAATTGAAAAACTATGGAAAGTGACTAGGACCCTTCGATTCGCCTCTGTCTGTATGGTCCAGGTTGTTTCCAGGTTTGTCGGGTATCTCGGATAAAACGGAGAAGTAATCCGGACGTTTTCGTCCGCACCGAGAAATATATTGCGATCTGAAGACAAAGAAAGAAAACAAGATTCCTTTAAGTTCATTATTCCTTTAACTTGTGCAATCCATGCTCACCTTGGGTGACACCTCAGGAATATCGATAATTAATTTTAAAAGGATTTTCCCCCACCCACTTAGAACAAACCAACATTAACCTGATGAGGAAAAAAATGGATTGATGATATTTAGTAAATGATAGTCGTTACGGCGCACCGAACTCAATGTTCTGAAACATTATGATTTCCAGCGTTTGGATCAGTGTTACAAATGCGTATTATCTGTGGTAAACTAGGTCGGCATTATGGAGAGTCCACACAAAGCATTCCTGGTTAATAGTCTATTTACACTTAAGAAAACCCTAATATTCATTCTGATGTTTGTTGACAAAACACCATTTTGGCAAAGCGCTAGATTAGGCCTAAATGGCTATTTCATTAAACTTTAATACTTTCTTTAATTTTGTTCATCATATATTTTGTTCCCAAAATTGTGTTGACATGAAAACGTGTACAAATGTAATTAGTCAGTTGTGTAATTATGTTCTTACTTTCACAATTGAATTCATCACTTCCATCCAAACAATCATTTATTGCGTCACACTTCGAAGAATTACTTATGCAGACTGAATGCCCACAGTCAAACTCGTAAAGAGAACACGTCATTTCCTCTGTACGACCAGAAAAAAAATCAATGGAAGTAATATTAATAATAATAATAATAATATTCATAAAGCGCACGTATCCACCTGGACTGGTGCTCAAGATTCTACATCATAATTACCCCTGCTCATTGGGCCAATGGAAATTCCAAATACCATCCCAGCTCCCTGGGGAGTATACAGCTCGATGCAGCTTGTTAGGCACAAGGAAGATAATTCCATCTCAATAACCATCCCTGCCCTCACATGTACCAAATTTCTTGTTGGGTGGAGAGAAGCAATGAGTGACAAAATGCCTTGCCCAGGAGCACACGCACCTTTCTGTTAGCATAGAATTGTGGAAATGAGCCATGAAATTAGGCCAGGTAGATGCTTGCAATACCTGTAGCTGGCACGCTGGCAACAGACAACATAAACCCGCGGTCATTGAAACTGCCATCTGATTTGAAAGTGAGCCACATCACCGGACCACTGGACAGCAGATCAGGCGGAAGCCTATCCCAACTCCATCTGAAGAAGGCGTTGTCTGTGCTCCTGTTGCCGTCTCCAGCCTGGACAAAATCAGTCAGGTGCTCGGTTTCGAATTCGGAAAAACGGACGCGAATCTTGTGGTCTTCTTCGGTGTGGATGATCCATGTAATCTCGATGTTATATGAATAACTGGATGGATAGTTTGTAGTCCCTAGCTCGCCTGTTTCCATTGCCCCAAAGAACAGAACACGATCGTTGTCTAAAGAAACCGAAAAACAGGTCTTTAAGTAGTTTGAAAGACTCCGTTGGTATATTTAAATTCTTCAATTATTGGAATTTAAAAATTTTGAAAATTAATGGGGCATATCGCCTTCTTCTAATCCCTTGTGTAAATATTTATCTCTTTCTTGCATTTAAAAGAATTCCAATTGGTTAAATCTGTTTGCCATATATAAGAATTTCTTTTCATAAGACAATATATATTAACAAAAAGACCACCAAGTTGGGTGCTAACCAATAGCAAGCTAACCAGATAACACATATTCTTTTGTTTGACAAACATTAATAAAACTTTGCTCAAAACATGATCAATGTCAAATGAATTATTTACCACAGTTATGCTCGTCACCCTCTGCAACTAGCAAGCAATCAACTTTGTTGTCACATTTCCAAATGTCAGGGATGCAGACAGAGTGATCACCACAGTCAAAGTCACTTGGGGAGCACGTCAAGATTTCTGCAACGAGATAAGATGTGTTGTTAATCGATCTTGGTTAAATCCCATCCCCACCCCCCCCCACCCCCCAAAAAGACCAAAAATACAGGAAAAGGCAAGATTACGTTATTAATTAATGTTAGTGTTTCTTAACATGAACCTCGACAACAAAAGCCTGTCATCTGTCCGACCAAGACCTTATCAGCGTTGATTTACAAACCAAAATAATAGTTTTTTTCATGCACTGATCGAGAACGTTGGCAGAAAATTCACAGAGTTGTTTTATATTTTTAAGATAACCATAGAGGATGTCTTTGACACCTTGCTATATGAATTTAAATCAAAAACATGTACCCTTGGTAGATTTGCTTACCTGAAGAAGGTACAGCAAAAACTACTAAGGAAAATCCAGAGCTGCTGTAATACTCGTTAGAGATAAATCGAAGCCACATGTCACTGCCAATGGATAGAAGATCGGGAGGCATTCTAGACCCATGCCACTTAAAAAACTGAGTGTTGGCTGCAATGCTACCATCTCCTGCATGGAGAACATCACCACCGTAGTAAGTAGAGGTTGAAAAGCTGGAGAATTCAATGCGAATCTTCCAACCCACTTCGGTTTGGACGATCCAAGTGATATTGAGGTTTTTTGGGTAGTTGTCTGGATACAATGTCGAACAAATGCGGGCTGTCTCATTGGCCGGAATAATCAGCAAACGGTCTTTATCTGAAAAGAAACCCGAATCAAAAACTGACTGTCTCTCCTTTGTAGGGAACATCATGAAAACATCTGATTTAATTTTTTTTTTAAATCATGAAAGGCATACCTGGACCTTAACAGCAAACAAAAATCATTATTGCCTAATAAGGACTACTGTCGGCTTGTCGCCCGGCGACTCACCTGCCTACTGAAGCTGGTTTGTTTTCTGATAGTGGGTATGTAGGTAGGAAGAGAGTTCCATACTCGGGCCGTAGGTGGTTAAAAGAACCTTTGATGAGCAATTTTGAACTTGTTAACTGAACTGTCAGGTCTGGTAATCGGACAGACTGCCAAAGGTATGGATCTAGAGTATACCTGTGTAGTATCAGCTGGCACAGGAGTACCAGAACCTCCTGATATTTTTTTCTCTTAGCAAAAAAGTGCTTCACCAAAACAACGTTAATAATTGTATCGTTACCGCAGTCCAGCTCATCAGTGCCATCTAGACAGTCTGAAGTGGAATCACACTGCAAGGCGTGGCTAAGGCAGACCGAATGTCCACAATCCACGTCACCCAAGGAACAGGTCAGAGATTCTGAAATTCAAAGCGAAGAAAATCAAGAAGAATATTGTGTAAATCTTGACATATATCGTCCCCATTTTCCCACTACAGCCTTATGGCCTGAGACTGACCAATCAGTGTACTACACTTCATAGAGGCATTCATGATCAAATTGGAGCACGTTAGTTGCGATTCCGCCGCGCGTCCGGGAAGTAAAAATTATACGCGACCAGGTGACGTCATCCCAGTGAGTATTTACTTCGCTACCGTGCGATATTTTTCTTCCAGGTAGCACCAAAAAAAATCCCTCCGGAACCCGCCTCGAAGACATGTAGGCCTAGTTTGTGGCATGTAATCTTTACGGAACCAGTCTGTTGTTGTGGACCTTGCAACTACTGCCATAAAGACACATTAAAAAATATTGGCACCAGAATATTTCATTGACTGACGAAGAACGTGAATATCTAGTGCTGATTAAAGATGCCAAATCTAAGAATGCCGTTATCGACAAGGCAGTATAAGGCTACTAAAAAAGGGCAGTGAGACTACTAAATATTTAGTAGGTGAAGTGAAACACAAATACAGCATGGTTTATTTTTTTGGGAAAATGGAAGGAATAACTGGTCAATCAGTGTAGCTCAGCTTGACTAGCTCCCTACACCTCGGGACAAGTAATTCCCACTACTTCCCTCAAAGCATGCTTCACTTGTGTAAATTAATAACTGATGATTTCCGAGTAAAATACGGAAAATGAATTGATGCCCATTATGTTATCATCATAACCAGTTCAAAGTACCCTTTTTCTGTTCCTGTTACATGGGAACTTTGTAATGTTTCATAAAAGTGTCATTTATGTTGACTAGATGGGGTTTTGTATTCGTTGAGGATGATTTGCTCCTTAATAACCACTTTTTGATTAATAGTACCGCTACATTAAAGAGCGCACCCAGAATTACAAAATCATAGAAGTGAGATGAAACAGGAATAGGACAAATGTGCACACCAGAGTATTTCAGAGAATGATCCACAAATGAATTATATGCCTACCAGTTAGCGGAACGCTCGTAGCCAGTATGTCGAACTTGTATGAGTTAAACGACTTTCCGTGCTCGAAGGTAACCCACAGCTTATTCCCGTCTGACAGCAGGTCTGGGGGTATATGTTTATCATAGGCAGACTTTCTGCTCCATTCAAAAAAGACAGTTGCGTTGTTGGTACTATCGTCACCATCACCGGCTCGCAATACGAAGGATCCAGTCAAATAGGAATAACCGGTGGGAAAAGTGATGAGAATTTTCCAGTCTTCCAGAGTCTGAATGAGCCACACGGAGTCAATGTGAACGGATAAAATTCGTATGGTGGCTGTTTCACTGGCATTGAGGAATATTTCATGAGTACCTGTCAAAAAAAAATGAGGAATATACATAGGTGAACAATTTCCGAATGGCTTTGTATAAATTGAACATTGTTGCAGCTGCATGATCCCCTAGTCCGATTAACATGAATACCCATTCATACCTCGTGTAAAATAGGGAAAATAAAGTTGATGTCACACATCGTGCAAGGAAAATTCACCCTGCTGGAAATACAGTCAACTTTTGCCATTTGTTGTTTTTGTCAAAAATTCCCTTTACATTTGCGCTCCCATGGCAAATAGACCATTCTTCACCAAGTAATTAGGTCTAAATATAGGTGTACTCCTTTCTGAGCAACTACCGGTGAATTAGGTTTGTGACCTTAGACATAAAGCTTTAAAAGTGGCTCCAATACTGGACTTCATCCGTTTTGTGCCGCACACAGTGGAGACAGTGACATGAGAGAAAAAAACAAGTTGTTTTAAGGAATCAAAATTCGGACTGTTTTTCCACTTGATTTTTACTTCCGGTATGGAAGATAGTTACCTTTTAATAACCAACACAAATTTAAGTCTTTTTCTGATGCCTATCCGGATGCATGTCTAGTTATCCTGTGTATCTTCATACAAAATTTTCCAAGTGAAACTTAAAAAAACGGTCTCGAATTTGATTTCCTCAGGACAACTTTTCCCTCATATGTTACTATCACCACTGTAAGGTATTTTAGCCACACTGATGAGGTTACCAGTTAACCAGTTAATGACAATGACTGCTTATTGATGAATTATATTCAAAAATCAATGGGGTTTTACCACAGCCTAGTTCATCGCGTCCACCAAAACAGTCTGTTATTTCGTCACACTGCCACGAAGAGGCGATACACACAGAATGCCCACAGTCAAACTGGTAAGGGGAACATGTCAAATTGTCTAGGACAAATTGGTGAAATTAAAGGATACATTTTAGTGACAGAATCGTCGTGTACACATCTAAAAATGCTGGGCTCATATGAAACTTGGCAAAATGCCCCATTGTCTGGTTTTAATACACTTATGAGGATTCTTATTGTTGCCTTCGAGTGTGCCGCTCTCAGCTCGCTCGCCCCCATTCCCACTCCCCCAAGTTTTAATCTCCTATGGGCAGTCAGTCTATTATTGAATGAATGCCCACCACCAACAGAAAACAATTCACTGGACTGAATGACGTTAGATCTGCCTGAACCATGGAGAAAGGAACACCCTCCAATGACCTAAACACATCAAGCGTATACGATTGGTTTCTGTCCAGTAAAGGAGCTATCTTCATATTCTTGTTGTTTTATCGTTCAAATGCGCACAAGTAATGGATATTCTGAATTGTGGAACTGTGCACATAATTGTGGGCAGATAGACTTTCATATACACTCGGCTCACATCCCCTCTCCTCCCAACTAGGCTTGTAAAAGGACAAATCACCTCGTGCATGTTTAAATGACCAATGCATTCCCTAAAAAAGCACCTTTAGTCCCATTTAACCTTATTTTCAAGATAATTTTACCACTTTCAACGGTATTTTGGTGACTTTTTATGGTAATGTAAATGTCTGTATTCATGAGCAAAAAAAATATGTCATTTCCGACACCTCCTACTTCAGCACAAAAGGTTACCTGGATTTATGATATTTTGATGTTGTAAATGTACTTTTCTTTGGTGATTCGGTGTTAGTACATAGCAATAGGCCAATGAGCAAACTCTTCTCAGACATGTTTTAATAAGCAGATGTTTTGGTTCACATCTGAACAGAAAATGTCTAGACTGAACAGAGTCTTCCTGAAATGACATCACAGCAACAGCGCTCTCAGTAGTCCGGAAAGGCAAGGACAATATTAAGTGATTAAAGATGTGCATGCACTTTTGAATACAGGCCTTATCAACAAAGTTGCACAAAATGTGTTCCTACGAAAATGTCATTACATTTCAACAACTCTGTTTTTTTTCCAACGAGCAATACCGTGTAAAGAGCTACCTGAAACGATCAGAACATACATCTTAATTGATTTTTTTTAACAAAAAGATTGCATTGTGGCTTACCGGTAGCAGGTACGCTGCGTGCTGTAAGCAGAAACCCATAATATCTATTACTTTCGTCAGTAGTGAACCGAAGCCACATGGTATGTCCAGCTGACAGCAGATCGGGCGGGTATCTGTTCGACCCACTCCACTGGAAGAACACATTGTGGGTGCTACTGTCACCATCACCGGCCTGGAAGACGTCATACCAAAACTCGGTTCTAAACAGGGTAAAGGAAATGCTGATCTTGCGAGCTTCTTCGGTTCGGATGATCCACGTTACCTGGATGTCATTGTCGTAATAGCCCGGGTATTTCAACGAGGCAAGCTCGGCTGTTTCCGATGCTCCAATGTAAACGAGACGGTCCTCGTCTGTGTATCAAAATTTAAATATGTTAGTAATAGCGTGCTTATAAGATCTTGTGCGCACATTAGTTTGAGCGCAATTTTCGCTCTTCCCCTTCTTGCAAACAAAAAGAAATTACCAAGTGTACAGAAGAAAAAAAACAATTCCAACTTATTTATAGCAAACCTCTTCCTTTGTGAAAAAAATATACGAAACCTAGTTGTTTAGCTTATATGTACAGGATAACAAAACAGTTAACCCAAAAATAATGGATTTGAGTAAGTAACCAATCTGAACTTGAGCACTGTCAGTGTGTTTACAGTGTGAGCTCAATTATGAAAGCCACCACTATTGGTCAGCCCAACTTGGAGAAAGTTTGTTTCACCTAAATGTTTTTAAATCACCTTTGACTTAAGGATGCAGATAAGCAATCCACAGAAATCTGATAATTCACCCTTTTAGATGCCAGTACAATGACAGCGTCCAGATAATGTTTGTAAAAATAGTTATCCAACATGGGCCTCACCAGCATTTTCCCGATTGATTTCCTCACAACAACTTTTCCGTCACGTGTTACTATCCCCACTGTGGCTCAATACGGGGGAAAAAATTAGCTACACTGACGAGGCTACTAGTTAACCAGTTAATAACAATCCTTCTTGAATCCAATCCTGTTTAAATAACAATCCTGCTTGAATAACAATCATCCTGAATTCATCAATAGATGAATTCCAATAAAATTGTTAACGGGGTTTTACCACAGCCTAGTTCATCGCGTCCATCAAAGCAGTCTGCTACTTCGTCACACTGCCACAAAGAGGTGATACACACAGAATGCCCACAGTCAAAGTGGTTTGTAGTGGAACATGTCAAATTGTCTAAGACAAATGGGTGAAAAAAGGGCACATTTTAGTGACAGAATCGTCGTGTACACATTTCAAAATGGCTCATATAAAACTTGGCTAAATGCCCCTACCGTCAGGTTTTACTGCAATTATGAGGATCCTTATTGTTGCCTTCAAGCGTGCCGCTCTCAGCTCGCTCCCTTTCTCTGTCTATCTCAAGTTTTAATCTGCTGGGTGCAGTCTATTGTTGAATGAATGCCCACCACCAACAGAAAACAATTCACTTAACTGAATCACGTTGTATCTGCCTGAACCATGAAGAAAGGAACAACCATCCAATGACCTAAACACATCAAGTGTATACGATTGGCTTCTGTCCAGTAAATGAGCTATCTTCTTATTCTTGTTGTTTTATCGTGAATTGTGGGCACACAGGCCATCATATAGATTCGGCTCACAGGCTCCCCGCCCATCCACCCCATTTACTTAGGCTTTTAAAAGAAACAAAACACCTCATGCATGTTCAAAGGGCCAATGCAATCCCTAAAAATGCACGTTTGTGCCCCATTTAACCTTATTTTCAAGCCATTTTCCATTTTCGAGGTTACTTTCGTGCCTTTTTATGCTAATCTAAAATGATACATTCATGAGCAAAAAAAATGATGTCATTTCAGAAACCTCCATGTAATAGCTACTTAAGCACAAAAGGTTACCAGGATTTTTGATATTTTGCTGTTGTAATTTTTTTTTCTTTGGTGATTCGGTGTCAGTACACGGCGGTAGGCCAATGAGCAAACTCTTCTCACACATGTTCTCAGCAGATGTGTTGGTTCACAAAAGTCTAAACTGAACAGAGTCTTCCTGAAATGACATCACAGCAACAGCGCCCTCAGTTGTCCGGAAAGGCAGAAACAGTTTTTTTTAAATGGTGAAAGAAGTGCTCTTTTGAATACAATCAGGCCTAACCAACAAAGTTGCACAAAATGTGTTTCTACGAAAATGTTCATTACATTTCAACAACTCTGGGTTTTTTTCCAACGAACAATACCGTCTGAAGAGCTGCCTGAAAAGGTCACATCATACATCTTTATTGATTTTTTTTACAAAATGATTGCATTGTAGCTTAATAATTATAGCTTACCAGAGGCAGGTACGCTGCGTGCTGTAATCAGAAACCCTTGATAGCTGTTATATTTGTCAGCAGTGAACCGAAGCCACATGGTATTACCAGCTGACAGCACTTCGGGCGGGTTTCTGTTCCCACTCCACTGAAAGAACACATTGTGGGTGCTATTGTTGCCATCACCGGCTTGCAAGACGTCATTCAAATACTGGGTATAAAACCGGGTAAAGGAAATGCGGATCTTGCGAGCTTCTTCGGTTCGGATGATCCACGTTATCTGGATGTCATTGATGTACGAGCTCGGGTATCTAGTCGAGGCAAGCTCTGCTGTTTCGGATGCTCCAATGTAAACGAAACGGTCCTCGTCTGTGTATTAAAAATCGAATACATGAGTAGTAGCTCGCTTATAAGATCTTGTGTGCACATTTGTTTGAGCGCAGTTTTCGCTTTTCTCCTTCTTGCAGACAAAGAAAAAGTCACAATAGTGTACAGAAAAATCTCTTTTTCCCACTTATTTATAGTAAACCTCTTCCTTTGTGAAGAATAAATAAAACCTAGTTATTTAGCGTATATATGTACAGCACAACAAAACAGTTAATCCAAAAATAATGGAATTTAGTCGGTCAGCGAGCTCACAGTATCAAGTATGAAAGCCACCAAGCCCAACTTGGAGAAAGTTTGTTTCACCTAAATGTTTTAAATCACCTTTGACTGAAGGATTCAAGTAAGCTATCCATAGAAAACCGATAAATCACTCTTTTCGATTACAATACAATGACAGCGTCCAATTAATAATTGTTTACATAGTTATCCAGCATGGGCATTGCCATGATTTTGTTCAAGAGGGGGCGCAAAGCAAATTTGGTTTCCCCAAATCCCTACAATTTCCCCGATTAATCAGGTTTTCGAGTGTGGGCAGGAACAAGAGCTGATTTGAAAACAGTTTTCATATCACAGGAATGACAAATTCGAGAAAAAAACCACTATTTTTTAGTGTATTAAAAATTGATGTCATGAACTCTTTACGTTTACATTATCTTCCTCTTTATTACCGCAATTTAGTTCATCCGTTCCTTCAAAGCAGTCATCTACACGGTCACACTGCAGGGTGCCACGGATGCAGTAATGTCCACAGTCAATTTCAGTACGAGAACAGGTCAACATTTCTGAAAAACAGAGCGAGAAAGAAAACCTAAAAACGTGGGCAAGGTCAATGACAGTGGGCAGCTGCATTCATCAAACTATTTTAAAAATGCACAGCCGGGTTTTCACAGAAGTATTTATTGTTTGTAGTTTTAGTACAACGATAAAGATGCTAGACATTTTTTCTTCACAGGTTTAAGTTGCCTCACACAATAATAAGGCTTTTATGACTTTTGAAAAAGTAGTAGGCCCGCAAATGCAATAAAAAAATCAATAATAGATCATTTCAAGTATTTTCATATTGCATATATACAGTTTAAGCTTGTGCGATTATACTACGACTAAAAATGGACTCTTGTCAAAAGGAGTGCAAAGACCAAACGGGGATAAAAAAAAGAAGAAGATGCATTTATTATATACAATGTCAATAACTTTGCTGGAAAATCTTGTTTACAAATTGAATTTTCCTCCAAAATGTGATTTCCACAGACATGGTTTAGCACGATTTCGCTATAACAATGATTATCACTGATATTCTTTTATTTTTAAGGGGCATTGCGTACTGAAATCTACGGAATTTTCATGTGATTGTTAACTCATCCTATTTCAAACATTTGTTTGAAAGGAAACCAATATCTTAACGTTCCCGAGAAAAGACGACAAAAATCGCTTGTTTTACATCGGAGTACAAATACGTTCTTCCTGTCGTTTCAGTCAACACGTTGTGTATGTCACATAGAATTACACACAGCACCAATGCACAAATGTGGTTTCTTGTATTTCCGCAAAAGGCCCCCAAATACAACGCAGCTGGAATCACAACTAGCATGAACAGCCAGACTTCTTGGGGTCGCAAAAGTGGACCCCGAAAGACTTTCTCACACGCATAACACAAATATAAAACAAAAACGCCTAGTTCTTATAGGATAGTTGTGTGGGTCTTTATATCTTACTTTAAAATGTTCTTTCCGATTAACAGCATTTTGTTCAAAGCGCGTTTTGTGTCCCGATTGGGCTCATTCTACAAGGCAGTGTCCCTTTGAAAACTATTTGTAACCACTTGTTTCCATCTTAATGGCGCTTAATTCGGTCCAAACTATTTTTTATATGCTTGGTAACATGCTCAACATGCCACAATCATCCGCAAATCTAAAACACTGTTCGGCTCTAACGTGGGATAATAGTTAGTACAAGTGTTTAGAAATGTATTTAAATGTAACAAATGTAACAGAAATGTATTTAAATGTAACAGAAATTAACCAATAGTGTAGTAAATGTTACTACATTATCGGTCGATATTTGTTACATTATCCGTTAAGACTGATAATGTGACAACAATCGAGTAAAATGTACTACACTATCAGTCAATTTCTGTTACATTATCGGTTAGTGATACACTATCGGTCAATTTGTGTGACATTATCGGTTGGTGATACATTATCCGTTAAGCCCCTGTCACACCTTTGCGTATCCTAATTCCTTATGAGTTCCTTATCAAAAATGTTCAATACGCAGCCGTACGCTCCATTAACGTCGACATGTTTTGATCCCTTTTTCTTATATGCGACGCAAATCTAGCGTACAATTAACGAATTCAGCGCATCCATTGCGTATGAGATGCGTATGAGTTGCGTATGCAGTGAACAACATTATTTTTCGGGCTGTGAATAGGTCAGTAGGCAGTGCGCATGCCGAGAGTTTTCCGGACGCACCCAACTTATGCCGACCACATGCTTGACGCACGTCTGAGTGTATTCCCGCCGCATTTCCTCCGCTCGCCGTCCAGCTGCGTGCTTTGCATGTGCGCTGCAAGTACGCTATGTATACGTCCAATACAGGCGGCTCATATGCTGACGGGGTGCGTCACGAACACATAGTGAACTCGTAACGCACTCGGCCGATGCCGGACCGATGCACTGCGTATTTATAACTTATGACCTGCGTAACAGCGTACGCAGCGTAGTTTTGTGCATGCCAAAAACTATCCTGCGTACTGGGCCGTACCATGCGTATATCTGCGTACATAAAACCTACACAAAACGATAGAGATGCATATGAGGTGCGTATTGTGCTTGAGACTGCGTATGAAAAAAAATGTCAATGCGCAACTCATAATTTAATTAGGATACGCAGAAGTGTGACAGGGCCCTTAGTTACTACATTCTACGTTATCAGTTCAAGGGCGGATCCTGAAAACAATTTTTTGGGGGGCCAAACATTTTTGGACCCCCAAAAAAGTGGGTAAAAAAAATTACGGCGTGAAGTTCGGGGCCCGCTTAAGGGCCCCGAAAAAAAAAATAATTCTAGATGCTCTGTGGTGCAATCTGATGCAATTTCGGACCACTTTAACCAATGTTTTTTGAGGAAAAGATGGTGGTGTACTCATTGCCTGCCTTTATTGCGACGTCACATAAAAAACAAATGGTTTCTTTTTTTTGGGGGGGGGAGGGGGGGCATGGCCCCGTTTGGTCCCCCCCCGCCCCCCCCCCCCCCCCGGATTCGCCCTTGCATCAGTTGTAACAAAGCCCCGGAACACAATTAAACTTCAACATCAATGTACTCCAAACAAAGAGGAGTAGCGTGATCAACAGACAGTGTCTGTTACGTTGCGTACATGGCAATAGGCCAATGAGCAATCTCTTCTCACACATGTTCTCAGCCGATGTTGTGGTTCACATTTGAACAGGAAACGTCTAAAATAAACAGGGCCTTCCTGAAATGACATACAACAACAGCGCCCTCAGTTGTCCGGAAAAGCACATACAGTTTAAAATGGTGAAAGAAGTGCACTTTTGAATACAGTAAGGCCTAACCAACAAAGCTGCACAAAATGTGTTCCAACGAAAAATGTCGTTACATTTCAACAACTCTTTTTTCCAACGAGCAATATCGTGTAAAGAGTTGCCTGAAAAGGTCAGATCTTTGTTGATTTAAAAAAAAAAGATTGCATTGTGGCTTACCAGAGGCAGGTACGCTGCGTGCTGTAAGCAGAAACCCTGGATTTTGGTAACGTTGGTCAGTAGTGAACTGAAGCCACATGGTATTACCAGCTGACAGCAGGTCGGGCGGGTTTTTGCTCCCACTCCACTGGAAGAACACATTGATGGTGCTATTGTTGCCATCACCAGCTTGTAAGATGTCATACAAACGGGTATTAAACTGGGCAAAAGTAATGTTGATCTTGCGAGCTTCTTCGGTTTGGATGATCCACGTTATCTGGATGTCGTTAACGTAATAGTCCGGGTATCTAGTCGAGGCAAGCTCAGCTGTTTCCGATGCTCCAATGTACACGAGACGGTCCTCGTCTGTATATTAAAAATATATACATGAGTAGTAGCTCGCTTATAAGATCTTGTGTGCACATTTGTTTGAGCGTAATTTTCGCTTTTTCTCCTTCTGGCAGACAAAGAAAAATCACAATAGTGTACAGAAAAATCTCTTTTTCCCCACTTATTTATAGCAAACCTCTTCCTTTGTGAAGAATAAATGAAACCTAGTTATTTACCTTATATGTATAGGACAACAAAACAGTTAATCCAATAATAATGGAATTTAGATGGTAAAAATTCTGAACTTAAACACTGACAGCGGGCTCACAGTATCAAGTATGACAGCCACCAAGCCCAAGTTGGAGAAAGTATGTTTCATCTAAATGTTTTAAATCACCTTTGACCGTAGGATGCAAGTAATGTATCCATAGAAAATCGATAAATCACTGTTTTCAATTACAGCACAATGACAGCGTCCCATTAATAATTGTTTACATAGTTATCCAGCATGGGCGTTGCCAGGATTTTTTTCTAGAGGGTGCGCAAAGCAAAATTGTTTTCCCCAAATCCCTACATTTTCCAGCATTTCCCCGATTGATCATGTTATCAAGGGTGGGCAGGAACATTTGCCCCCCCCCAACCATTAAATAAACAACAATATGACTTCGCGCCATTTTTTCTTTGTTCTTTCCCCCTTTTCCCCCCTTTTTTTTGCTTGTCGGGGGGGGGGGGTGCCCCCTTGCCCCCACCACCCCCCAGCGACGCTCAAGTTATCCAATACTTTTGGATTTTTTGCATACAGCCTATTCATTATAAAGTCACATTTTGATAACGAAATAGTCAATCGTCATGCAATTGCCTTTTAAGCGATTTTGGTGCACTCTTAGCTTATACTAATACAAAATTTAAATTGGTTAGCGTTGTAAATTTGCTGTAAAAGGTGAATTATTGTTGTTTCACTATATGACAGTAGGTCAATGAGCAAAATGTACGCACACAATGTTTGCATAGGGAATGTTTGGGGTTCGCAAATTGAAAAGAAAACCCCTAAACCGAAGAGAATGTGCCGGAAATGACGTAACATCAATAGCGTTCTCGGTACAAAAGAAACGTATGGAACATTCTAAAGTGCAAAAGGTTGAACAAGAAGGGATTTCAAAACAGTTTTCATATCACAGGAATGACAAATTCGCACAAACTATTGTTTAGTGTAAAATTGATGTCATTAACTCTTTACGTTTACATTGTCTGCCTCTTCATTACCGCAATTTAGTTCATCTTTTCCTACAAAGCAGTCATTTACACGGTCACACTGCAGGGTGCCACGGATGCAGTAATGTCCACAGTCAAATTCAGTACGAGAGCAGGTCAACATTTCTGAAAAACAGAGCGAGAAAGAAAACCTAGAAACGTGGGCAAGGTCAATGACAGGGGGCAGCTGCATTCATAAAACTATTTTGAAAAGCACAGCCGGGTTTGCACAGAAGTATAATTAGGCTTTTATGACTTTTGAAAAAGTTGTAAACCGCAAATACAATAAAAAAAATCACTAATAAATCATTTAAGTATTTTCGTATTGTAAATACATAGTTTGCGTTTGTGCGATTAGGCTACAATATCAATAATTTTGCTTGGAAAATTTGTGTTAAAAAATGAATTTTCCTCCAAAATGTGGTTTGCACAGACATGTTTTACCCCAATTTCAATATAACAATGATTATCACTGATATTCTTTTTAATTTCAAGGGGCACTGCGTCCTAAAATTCACGAAATGTTATTTTTTTTGGATTGTTAACTCATCCTATTTCAAACGTTTGGTTTAAAGGAAACTAATGTCTTACTGTTCCCGAGAAAGGACGAAAAAACCCGTTTGTTTTATATCGGAGTACAAATACGTTCTTCTTGATGTTTAAGTCAACACGTTGTGTATGTCACATAAAATTACACACAGCACCAATGCACAAATGTGGTTTCTTGCATGTCCGCAAAAGGCGAACACAACATAGCTGGAATCACAACTGCCTGAACTTTTTGGGGTCGCAAAAGTGGACCCCAAAAGACTTTTTCGCACGCATAACACAATAAAAAAACGCCCAGTTTTTTTTTAAGATAGTTGTGTGGGTGTTTATATCCTACTTTAAAATGTTCTTTTCGATTACCAGTATTTCGTTCAAAGCGCGTTTTGTAGCCCGATAGGGCTCATTTCAGGACGCAGTGTCCCTTTAAACACTTTTTCTAACGTGGGATGATAGTTGGTACAAGTGTTTAGAAATGTATTTAAGCCCCGGAACACAAACTTCAACATCAATGTTCTCCACTCAAAGAGGAGTAGCGTGATCAACAGACAGTGTCTGTTACATTGCATACCTGTCGAGGGAACACTGGCAGCTGCCAGCACAAACCCATTGCTAGTGTACCGTTGATCAGTAATGAATCGCAGCCACATCTCATTCCCATTGGACAGAAGGTTGGGCGGGAGCGTAAACCCATTCTCCTCGAAGAACTGGTTCTCAGTAGCGTCCGTACCGTCGCCAATGTGGAGGAAGTCGCCGTCATACCGCGAATCGACCCTGAACTCAAAGAAGGTGATGGCAATCTTGTAATCCTCCTCAGTGCTGACGATCCACGTTTTGTTCACATTGTTTGGATAGGGGTCCGGGAAGTTGGGAGAAACAATTCCGGTTGATGCATTTCCCGCGATGGTTACATTTTGGAATTCTGCAAATGGAAGTAAAATACAGCGAGTTATACACATGCCTTTGCAGTAAGAAAGCAATTTTCGCGTGATGCAGTTTCACTACCTGTGTGATAAAAATTGGAAATGAGCAGATAGATTTCACAAATTAACTGCCGGACAAAAAAGGATGCATGTAGTACAATAGAGAATAACACCACTCTTCATCTCGTATTGCCATATTGTTGAAAAGACATTGACATATTATTGAAAGGACATTGAAAAAAAAACATTAAAAAGACATTGAAAAATCAATTGATTTTTATGTATGTACATAATTATAGGTCATTATTAGGGGGTGGCTAAAAACGTGGTCGAGCTGGTATGTCATATATGATTCATAACTGACCACTGAACATGAGGTCTGACCAGAGATCGAACAAGTTGAGTTACGGCGGAAAGAGGGAAACCGGAGAAACCTCGTGGATCAGGAGAAAATCAACTATACCACTACTCACATATGGTCAACTCCAAGCCGTGATCGAACCAGGAGCACATTAGTGAGAGGCGAGTGTTTTACCCGCTAGCCACCCATGCCGCAATAGGCCTTCAATATCCGCTCCGTTCACAAGCACCCCCTCACCGGCAAATGAAGTACAGTTGGGGGTGCGTGGCCACTGCGTGTACATAGAACAAATCCCCTGGTGTACGCGCGTCACACACAAGGAACGGTGCGCGTCAACCAGCAAAATGTACCGCCCATGGGACGTCGTTGCTAGGTAGCTACGTCGTAGCGCACGGAGCTCATAGGCCTAGTAGAGAACCGATCTCTAAAACGTCCCTACAAGTCAAGTTGCTGGTGACCTTTCAAAAAAATATGGTGAATTTTTGATTCAGGGGTCTACGATTGTGTTAGGCAAGTCGTTTTCACGAGTACAATATATCTTGCTCGGCATTCATTGCAGATGATAACACCATAAAACGTGCTAGTTTGACTCCTGTGACGGCAGTTGCGCCTTGTAAATTCTTGCCGCATGGCGGCGCTGTTTCTGCGCGCCGTACATATCTTTGTCTGATCACATTTTGTAAATCATTAGTGCATTTTGACTCCAAATAATTGAGGTTCTCCCCCCAAAACCTGACCTAGGGACAGAGGTAACTTGATTACTATATATTTTATAATTCATAGAATTATTGTGAAGTAATTTTGAGTCATTGAATAATGTTATTTGCAATGTTTTTGAGGATCAATAATCGCTCGATAAATCAGTTTATATGAATGTGTTTGTGTACCGATATATCAACGACACATGTACACTGCACCTCATGTAGTAATTTATATTTTATGCCCCTGGTGAATAATGGATTTAGATCTGGGTATAATTCTGGGTTTCATTATGATAATCCTCTTGTTTATTATAAACCTGGAATTTATTTGGGGTTATATAATAACATGTATTCCACATGTTCAATTATCCCACATGTTAATTACATGTATTCCACATGTCCACTTTACATGTACATGTAGATGCACTTTATACATGTGCTTATTATATCCCTTTATGTTTATTATTTTGCAGTTTTTACGTGAATGATCTGAATCAAGAGAGAAGTGAATCAACTGAAATCAATCGAATAAATCAAACTTGGAAGCTTTAATTGACCACAAGAGAACTTTAATTTCCAATAACCGCCACAGTAAAAACTCTCCCAGGAACACCATGACAGATGAGAATACATTTCGACTGCAGAGTCAAAGTGGAAGGGAAATTAAGCTAACGACAAAAGGGATGGAGTATCAAAGAGAACAGAAGCATCGAAGCTCCGAACGGCTGTACCGAGAACTTAATGAGAAAATGCAACAGATATCTAGACTGATGGAATGTGCAGCCTCCTTGCTGATAGTGCATGATGAATACCGACACTGGTTCAAGCTGTATGCAGAGTTTCGCGAGCTCACCTCCTCGGAAGAAGAGCAGTCGCAGCCAGGCCAGACCAGTGAAAGAGACATGCATTTACTTACCTTCAAGGCCACTGTGGAGGAATTCCTTTCCAAGTCATCACAGCCAAGGAGTAAAGATGATCCCCAATATGACGACACAGCCTCGGTGACAAGTAGGAGATCCCAGAGATCAAACGCGTCAAGAGCCAGCTCGCGTTCCTGTCGCTCAAATACCGAACTGCTTCGCATTCAAGAAGAACAGAAGAGGGCAGAGCTAGCTGCCCGCTCAGCTGCCATTAACCGCATACATGAACTGGAGCTGTCTCGTCACGAACTGGAGCTGTCACGTCTTGAGCTGAAAAGACAGGCTGATCAACTCAACCTCCAGACTGAGATGGACGTGAGTAATGCTCGCATCAACGTATCGGACTTAATGTTGGTATTGCGAACGATTCCCTTTCTGCCACTGATGAATCCTTCGCTAAGACAAGCCCTACTGTGAAGCTGACGGAACCACAACAAGGTCCAGTCCCCTCACCCCAAGCACGTACGCCACCGTCAACTCCTGCTGATCCTCTCGACCATGCTGAAACTTCTCACTCAAGCAATGCACCAAACGACCTGATGAGTGCGATAACTACCCTGGCTGATGTTCTTACACACAAAGAAGAGAAACTACCAAAGAAAGAGTCTGAAGTGTTCAAAGGCAGCGTCTTCGACTATCCAGTGTGGCTGAATTCCTTCAAAGTGCTAGTGGAGCAACGATACCCACTGGCCACTGACAGACTGTACTACTTGGGTCGATACACTGCTGGAGAGGCCCATCAATGCATCAAGGGCCTACTTGCACTCAACACTGAAAGTGCCTACATCAAGGCCAAGAAACTGTTGGCTGATCGATATGGTGACAAGCTGACGGCTGCCAACACTTACCGAGAGAAGATCGACAAATGGCCGACAATCAAGCAGGGAGATGGCAAGGCACTCCGTAACTTGTCTGACGTTCTGTTTCAGTGTGAGACAGCTATGACCACTCTCAGCCAGCTGAAGATACTGAATGACCCCTCAGAGCACAAGAAGATTCTTTCGAAGCTTCCACGGCAGATACAAGAACGGTGGCTTCGTGTCATCGATCGTCAGATCCATGGCCATGAAAGCACTCGTGCAGACAGCACCGATGCTCAGCAAGGTGAATACCCAGGGTTTACTGAGTTTTGCAAGTTCATGGCTCGAGAAGCTCGCATCGCCTGCAGCCCTTTCAACCAGAAATCTGATGACACCAAGAAGGAGGAGATGAACCCCAAACGACCCTCTAAACCCAGCCATGCCAGAAGCTTCGCATCAAAGACAGCTGAGGTGTTTTCAAGTACTGCATCACCAAGTGCATCCAATGGTGGTGGTCCCACCAAACCACCTGATGTCAGAGCCCCGTGTGCTCTCTGCAAGAACCAGCACAGCCTTGATTCATGTAGTACTTTCAAGGCCATGAACTTGAGTGATAGACTAGACTTCATAAAGAAACGAGGTCTATGTCTTGGATGCTTGAGATGGGGCCACAGACGACGTGATTGCAGAAACAAAAAGCACTGTTCGAAATGCGAGCGTAACCACCCAACTCTCCTTCATGATGACTCCTACTCAACGCCAGTACCCGAGGCAACCAAGGTCAGCCCCGCCGATAAAGATATGAAGGTCCAGTCATCCACTGCACATCGTACTGAGACGAGTAACATCGGACAGAACTGTTCCCACACCCTCATAGTACCTGTTCTGCTACACCACCAGGATGATCCACAAAACAACGTCATCGTGTACGCCCTACTGGATGAGCATGCAGACTCCTGCTTCATCGCTGAGTCGGTGCTAGACGATCTTGGCGTTAGTGGTGAAGAAGTGCAGTTGAAGCTGTCCACAATACTTGGAAGGGGCACAGTCTCATCTAAGAAGATTAATGGCCTCACCGTGAAGGGTCTGACTGAGAGTTCAGAGATAGCAATACCAGGCGTGTATTCAAGACCATCCATCAATGCAAACCATAGCCAAATCCCTCGATCCGATTCAGTGAAGAAATGGCCGCACCTGAAGGAAGTAGCCAAGCTTCTGCCGCCATATTTCAAGGGCACGGAGATCGGACTGCTGATCGGTTGTAACTGTACCCAGGCCCTACGACCGAGAGACATTGTACATGGCAAAGACGAAGAACCCTATGCCATTCGCACAGTATTGGGATGGGGTGTTGTTGGAGTTATGCACCGCAGTAGTGATGACCATGATCACACCTGCGGCTTCTCGACCACAGCTTCAGAAGGGCAGTGCCACTTCGCATTTCGTACCCAAGTTAAGGAAGTGAGTCCACTGCAAGTCAGCAAGATGTTTGAGCTGGACTTCAATGAGAGGGCAACCGAGGAGAAGACATCCGTCGAAGATAGAAGATTCCTACAAAAAATGAAGGAAGGAATCCACACCAGAGACGACGGACACATTGAGATGCCCCTTCCATTGAAGAATGACGACATCAAACTTCCAAACAACAGAAAGATGGCTGCAAAACGACTCATGAAGCTCAAGACAAGATTGACGAACGACCCCAAATACCGAGAAGACTACAAAGCCTTCATGAAGGACATCGTAGACAAGGGCTATGCAGAGAGGGTCCCCGAAAACGAACTTTCCCTAGAAGATGGATCCGTATGGTATACACCTCACCATGGGGTGTACAACCCAAAGAAGCCAGGAAAGATAAGGGTCGTCTTTGACTGCAGCGCAGAGTTTGAAGGGGAAGTTCTCAACCGACACTTACTTCAGGGACCACACCTAACTAACAATCTTGTTGGTGTCTTGTGCCGCTTCCGTAAGGAACCTGTTGCCTTCACATGCGACATAGAAGGGATGTTTCACCAAGTCGGTGTTGATGTGAAGCACCGCAACTTCCTCAGATTCTTGTGGTGGGAGGACGGCAAGCTGGACAAGCCGCCAGTTGAGTATCGAATGACCGTCCACCTCTTCGGGGCAACTTCCTCTCCAGGATGTGATAACCTTGCACTCAAGTCTGCTGCCGATGCCTATGAAAACAGCTGTGGAAAGAAGGCCGCTGATTTTGTCAAGAAGGACTTCTACGTTGACGATGGACTGAAGTCCGTTGCTACTCGTGGTGAAGCTCTACAGCTGATCGAGAATAGCAGACACTTGTGTGAGAAGGGAGGCTTCCATCTCCACAAGTATGTATCCAATGACAAAGAAGTTCTGAATGCCATTCCTGCTCATGAGCGTGCTAAGGACATCCAGAACATTGACGTTTTCCAGGACGACTTGCCGATGGAGCGCACACTAGGAGTTCAGTGGTTCATCGAATCCGACACCTTTCATTTTCGAGTTCAACTCCAGGATAAGCCACTTACTCGCCGTGGAATTCTGTCCACCGTCAGTTCCATTTTTGACCCCCTTGGTCTAGTGGCACCTGTTCTACTCATCGGGAAACGCATCCTACAAGTATTGTGCCGTGATGGATGCAGCTGGGATGACCCTGTTTCCGAAAGTACCAGAGCCCAATGGGAGAAGTGGAGATATGATATTCAGAAGTTGTCTTCACTGGAGGTTCCAAGATGCTTCAAGCCAGAGAACTTTGGTGACATCAAATCTGCTGAATTACACAACTTCTCTGATGCCAGCCTGGAAGGCTATGGTCAGTGCAGTTATCTTCGTCTGACAGACAGCAGGGGCAACGTGAGTTCGTCTCTGGTCATGGGAAAATCCCGAGTAACCCCGTCGAAGCCTATCACCGTACCTCGCCTCGAGCTCACAGCAGCCGTCACCTCAGTGAAAGTGGGTACATTCCTTGTGAAGGAGCTTGAGTACAGTGAGCCGACACAGTTGTTTTACACTGACAGCAAAGTTGTACTGGGGTACATCTGCAACGAAACCAAGCGATTCCACATCTTTGTTGCTAATCGTGTGCAGAAGATACGGGACTGCACCTCACCAGCTGACTGGAGACACATCGGCACCAATAGTAACCCAGCAGATCTAGCCTCCCGAGGCCTGTCAGCCCAAGAGTTGATCGACAGCAATCTGTGGTGGAAGGGCCCAGGGTTCCTGTCAACGACTGAAACCCCTTTACCTATTGCTGAATGTGTGGAGCTGAACACAGATGATCCCGAGGTGAAGAAGGTGTCAGCCTTTAATGTGGAAGCTGCAGCCACAGACTTTTCAAGTATGACGGACAGGTTTTATCTGTTCTCCAGCTGGTTCCACCTCAGAAGAGCTGTAGCAGGGTGTCTTCGCTTCATTGAGAAACTGAGAGAGAGAAGCACAAAGAGGCCTACCTTCCCTATCAACCGCCAGTTGCTTGAAGACCAGATGGTAACCTATGTTCCTGTAACAGTTCAAGAGATGCAACAGGCCGAACGAGTGATAGTAAGGCTTGTGCAAGCTGAGGCCTTCCCTAAGGAGATCCATACTCTGAGCAGATCTGCATCTGGTGACACAAGTGAAGGGAAGCAGAGCCAATCCCACGAGCAAGTGAGCAAGAATAGCCCTCTATGCATGCTGGACCCAGTTCTTGATGACAACAATTTACTGAGAGTTGGTGGTCGCATCAAGAGAGCAGCAGTGCCAGAGGACGTCAAACACCCGATTCTACTTCCACGTCATGGTCATGTGAGCAGTCTAGTAATTGAACACTACCATGTCCAGAGCTGTCACTCCGGCCGAGGCATGACCTTGAATGCCATTCGTCAAGCTGGGTTTTGGATCGTAGGTGCCAGGGCTGCAGTCACAAGCCATGTGTGGAAGTGTGTGATGTGCAGAAAACTTCGAGGTGCCCCATGCGGACAAAAGATGTCAGATCTACCACATGACAGACTGGACCCAACTCCACCATTCACCTACAGTGCCGTCGACTATTTTGGCCCGTTCCTTGTCAAGGAAGGTCGTAAGGAGCTGAAACGATGGGGAGTGATCTTCACTTGCATGTCATCACGTGCTGTTCATATTGAGACTTCCAACTCCTTGAGTACCGACTCGTTCCTAAATGCGTATCGTCGGTTTGTCTGCCGCAGAGGTCCTGTTAGGCAGCTTCGATGTGACAGGGGTACTAACTTCATTGGAGGCAAGAACGAACTTGACGCAGCCCTAGAAGAAATGAACAACCAGAAGATCTCCAGAGAACTACTCAAGGACAGTTGTGACTGGGTTGTCTTTAAGATGAACGTTCCCCACGCCAGCCACATGGCAGGAGCATGGGAGAGGATGATCCGTTCCACCAGAAATGCCCTTTCAGCCCTGTTGAAACAGCACGGACAACAACTGGATGACGAGCTGCTTAGAACCCTGATGACTGAAGCAGAGGCCATCGTGAATAGCAGACCACTTACCTACACCGACATGAAGTCACCAGATTCCCTTGAGCCACTATCTCCTAGCCAGCTGCTGACGCAGAAAACCAAGGTTGTTCTTCCTCCACCAGGCGTCTTCGTCCGTCAGGACCTGTATTGCCGTCGCAGATGGCGCCGCGTGCAGTTCCTGGCCAACGAGTTTTGGTCGAGATGGAAGTCCGAGTATTTGCCAACTTTGCAGGAGCGAAAGAAGTGGACAAGACCGAAGAGGAACCTTGGTGAAGGTGACATTGTCATGATGATGGACGACTCACTCCCAAGATGTCGATGGCCGTTGGCTCGCATCATAGAGACGTACCCTGGACTTGATGGTTACACCCGGAAGGTCAAGCTTCAAGTGGGTACATCTTTCTTTGAGAGGCCAGTCCACAAACTGGTGTTGCTGATGCACCGGGGAATCCCCAACGAGGAGCCAGACGACAAGGAGCCAGACGACAAGTAGACGGTCAACTAACTGTGGCACTTGATACCAGCGTGGATGTCCCATTTGTGACTGTATATATGTTTCATCCTCAGTAGTACAGTATAGGCTCTACTATGTACTGTTTTTACCCAAGTTGTGGTAATTTCCAGTGTTTAAAGTTGTGTTAACTTTCTATTGACAAACTGTTGATTGTTAATTAATTGAAAGTAATTTGAGATATCAAATTAGGGGAGCCATGTGACGGCAGTTGCGCCTTGTAAATTCTTGCCGCATGGTGGCGCTGTTTCTGCGCGCCGTACATATCTTTGTCTGATCACATTTTGTAAATCATTAGTGCATTTTGACTCCAAATAATTGAGGTTCTCCCCCCAAAACCTGACCTAGGGACAGAGGTAACTTGATTACTATATATTTTATAATTCATAGAATTATTGTGAAGTAATTTTGAGTCATTGAATAATGTTATTTGCAATGTTTTTGAGGATCAATAATCGCTCGATAAATCAGTTTATATGAATGTGTTTGTGTACCGATATATCAACGACACATGTACACTGCACCTCATGTAGTAATTTATATTTTATGCCCCTGGTGAATAATGGATTTAGATCTGGGTATAATTCTGGGTTTCATTATGATAATCCTCTTGTTTATTATAAACCTGGAATTTATTTGGGGTTATATAATAACATGTATTCCACATTTTCAATTATTCCACATGTTAATTACATGTATTCCACATGTCCACTTTACATGTACATGTAGATGCACTTTATACATGTGCTTATTATATCCCTTTATGTTTATTATTTTGCAGTTTTTACGTGAATGATCTGAATCAAGAGAGAAGTGAATCAACTGAAATCAATCGAATAAATCAAACTTGGAAGCTTTAATTGACCACAAGAGAACTTTAATTTCCAATAACCGCCACAACTCCGTTTGCACTTTATTATCGAGAATTTTACTAATATAAGTTAAAAATTCCCAAACCGATATGTAAAGATAAAAGTTAGGCTGTGATTTCCACAAATAGGGAAAATCGAAATGACAACACAAAAGTTTTTTTTTTAAATGCTGCTCTGCCCTCGAGACTGTTAAGCCACTTGTTTAGAGCCCTCTGATGTTATCGATTGTATACGTACTCAGCGTTTTGTGCAATCCATGTCAAAAAATACCCAAGAACTTTCATGATCTATAGGTCAATGGGTTTTGGAATTCTGGCTAATTAATCCTTCCTATGTACGAATGATAATTCTGCTCTGTGTTCACGACGTATATGGGAAAATTCAGTTTTTATGTCGCGTAGCGCCGGAATTTCTTTGCTGCACGGCAACCCGTGGTCCGATTTTTGCTTTTCCGCTTGAAAGCGGAAAAGCATTGTTGTTTTTTTTCCTCACTTTTTCTTCTTGTTCTATCCCCAAATACCGTAGACTTTGTACACGTTTATTCACCGCGGCATGTTGGACCTAAAACAAACTTGTATTCTAATGAAACTTGTCCCATGTAAAGTCCCCATAGTGTCATTGTGTCCCGAAGAGTGACGTCATGATTACATCATCATGGGTCACGTGACGTCATCTTATGTGCAAACTTTAAGACCCTATATCTAAAGAACTGTAAGTCCGATTGGGTTACAACTTGGTATGTAGGTAGCCCGGGATGTGTTATAGGTAAAAATTTAGGTGACGTCATTTTGACGTCATCATGTATCAAATTACACGCAATTAAAGATTAATAAATTTAATATTTGAAAATCAATATAAACTCAACCATGACACACCTGAACTTAAATTTTGTGGGAATTGATAGAATAATACAGTAGAATAATGTCCTGTTCATCGAACAGGCATAGACCTCTAGATATGTTTTTGGTATCACTATCAAAAGATGCGCAAGGCTCGAGGCTAAAAATGTTATGACAGCTCGGGTCGCAAAAAAAAATCAAGGCTATCGCGGAAAAAGTCGAGGGGCGGATTCCGCCCCGGCCCTTTTAGGGTAAAAGGGGGTTTGGGGGTTCTGTTTAAATAATGCTTTAGTTGGATTCTGAACAAACAATGCTTTAGTTTACAACACGTCGGCCCTACTATTTCCTTTTTTTATGCCACTAATAAAGTGTATTCAGAAAATGCAATGTAATGTATATGCTGTGGAGGCGGTAATTAGTCTAGATTTTCGCCGTCATGAAATGCTGCCGTCATAAACTGCAGCTCATTCGGTAAACATGTATTGTTTACTTAAAAACCATGTTGAGCCATAAACATGATGCAAAGTGCATGTAGATAATAGGGGTAAATATTGTAACGGCGGTGCCGGGCCGCCGGCAGAGGGCGCCAGCACGGACCCACGGTGCAACCGTAGCGTTGGGACCCCTGCTGCTGGGCCAGGGAGACCCGTTGCCAGACTGCGCCGACTCAGTAGTGTGACTTTGATATAGCGTCCTTTTTGTTGTGAGTTGTATAAAGAAAGAGCCTCGTGTAAAGAAAGTGGAAAGAATAAATGGCCGGAGAGCCCCGAAACCCTGAAGAATAGTGTCTGTGGTTTCCTTCGTCTGGCGTGTGAGAACCCCAGATTCGTTCGACGTTACATTGGTGGCAGCCGTGGCATGTCTGATGGAGGAAAAACAGGTAGAATTTGGAGTGTTTTTCGCCATGAATACACCGGGTCGAGTTAGTCTGGCGTCCGACTCGCCACACGGCGGGTACGCACGCTGGATTGGGGCCTTGCAGAGCGCAAACCAACCTGGTGAGATGGCCAGCAAAGCGTTCGTCACGTTGGATGACTCGGAGTTGGACTTTTTCAAGGTTTCGGGGAGCCAGCTAGGCCCACATGCTACATCCCATGGAGAATCGCACCGCACTGTGCACCACGGCGCAACAGACGCTCTGTTCCACTCGGAACACTGCCGAGTTGCGCCTGTTGATAAAGCGGGGCTGGCCGGGCTTGATCGTCCGGAGACACCCCGCATCAACACACATGCCAGCAAGGCCCACGATGGGAACAGCCCCGTAATCTACGCACCATACAACGGACGCATGTTTTCCTCCAGAACAGCTCCGTTTCACAAACACCAATTCACCGGGTGCACGTTCCCCCCGAAACTGCCCCGTAACACACACATTCATACAACGGATGCATCCCGTGGGGAATCTCGTCGCGCTGTGCACCACGGCGCAACAGACGCTCCGTTCCACTCAGAACGCTGCCGAGTTGTGCCTGTTGATAAGCGGGGCTGGCCGGGCTTGATCGTCCGAAGGACCCCGCATCAACACACGTGCCAGGGCCCTCGATGGGAACAGCCCCGTAACACACACACCATACAACGGACGCATTTTTTTCTCCGGAACAGCTCCGTTTTACAAACACCAATTCACCGGGTGCACGTTCCCCCCGGAACTGCCCCGTAACACACAAATTCATACAACGGACGCATCCCATGGGGAATCGCGCCGCACTGTGCACCACGGCGCAACAGACGCTCTGTTCCACTCGAAACACTGCCGAGTTGCGCCTGTTGATAAAGCGGGGCTGGCCGGGCTTGATCGTCCGGAGACACCCCGCATCAACACACGTGCCAGGGCCCGCGATGGGAACAGCCCCGTAACACACACATTCATACAACGGACGCATGTTTCATCCGGAACGGCTCCGTTCCACGGACACCAATACACCGGGCACGGTTTCCCTCCGAAACGGCCCCGTTCCGCGCATGTACAAGCGCCGGATGCGTGTTCCCCGGTAGAGTTGCTCCGCACGGGAATCAATGGAGCGGAGCCGGTAGAGTTGCTCCGCACGGGATTCAATGGAGCGGAGCTGGCGAAGTTGCTCCGCACGGGAATCAATGGAGCGGAGCCGGCGAGGTTGCTCCGCACGGGAGTCTATGGAGCGGAGCCGAGGGAGTTGCGCCGCACGGGAGTAAATGGAGTTGAGCCGACAGAGTGGCTCCGCACGGGAATTAATGTAGCGGAACTGTGCAGTTGCTCCGCACGGGACTCAATGGAGCGGAGCCGATGGAGTTTCTCTGCACAGGAGTCAATGGAGAGGAGACCCCGGGGTTGGCCAAGAGGAGAACCCAGAGGTGATCCCAGAGGTGATCCAAACGGAAAACCCAGAGGAGACCCCAGAGGTGACCCCGTAGGAGACCACAGAGGAGACCAGGAGACCCAAGCGGATACCCCAGTGGAGGCGCCGCCTTGTTCGGGGACGAACAAGGGTCCTCGGAGGGGGCTGTGTAACGGCGGTGCCGGGCCGCCGGCAGAGGGCGCCAGCACGGACCCACGGTGCAACCGTAAAGTTGGGACCCCTGCTACTGGGCCAGGGAGACCCGTTGCCAGACTGCGCCGACTCAATAGCGTGACTTTGATATAACGTCCTTTTTGTTGTGAGTTGTATAAAGAGAGAGCCTCGTGTAAAGAAAGTGGAAAGAAAAAATGGCTGGAGAGCCCCGAAACCCTGAAGAATAGTGTCTGTGGTTTCCTTCGTCTGGCGTGTGAGAACCCCAGATTCGTTCGACGTTCTGGGGTTCGACTGATTGGTGATACATGTACTTATCAGATAATAAACTACTTTAAAATGTTGCACATCTGCATGATTTTATCCCCCTAAAGATAAAAATAGGTTTAGGAGTTTTGCATAACTTGGTTATCACGTTGAGTGCACGAGGCAAGCCTGCTTTTCACCTACTACCTATACCGCGGGAGGCGCCCTTCTTAAAATAGAATTATTAAAAGGGAAAATCTTTAAAAAAATATTTTGGAAAAAGTCATTGTCCCCAAGGAATGTTCAGTGTGACATTGTTTTGCACTCACATGTTTTTCAACAAAACAAATTATTCCAGTGGTTTTCAGTTATTACAGTGCTTTATATCAGGTTTACTTCCCGTCGCAGCACGGGTTTTATTCTGGTATGAGGGTGTCCATCTGCTTCCTTTTAAATGTCCATTCCCCGGATATTATAGGTAAAAGGACAGGAGAACTGTAATGGGATGAATGGTTTTTTGTTCAGAATATATTTTCGTCAGGATTTAATTCAAAAAGAAGATCAACCTTTTTTCCCCTAATTTTTGTTTCCTCACCATATAAACTCACTGGTTAGTTGAAGTATGACAGAAAGTATAGTATCTTACTTATGCGGTCAGATGTCAATGTTAATGGTTGGCTGATGGTTCTCCGGTTAACATTTAGCTATTGAACTGGCATTAAAGCTAGGTTTACACTATGTCCGTGATTGCCGTGGATGCCGGGCCAGATTTTTAAACTGTCAAAAAATTTGCCACGGCAGTCACGGTGCGTATGAGAAACGTAGTAGGCCGTAGTAAAACGGGGTGAACGCAACAAAATCTGAGAGTACGTGATAGGCCGTCACAAAACTTGGAGATGGTCCGTAGTGGGACAAGAATCATGTGCATTCCCCGGCATCTCACGGTCCTTTCAAGGGTTGTTACGTTCTGCCGCGTTTAGCGGGCGTTTTGTCACGGTTGCTGCGCGTTTTGCTTCGTTTCTCACGGCAAGCTAGGGTGTACGGTAGCCGTTTCGTCGCGTTCAATCACGGCGCGTCCAGATGTGTGACGGTTTACAGGCCCGGTTCAATGCGGCGCGTTGCGTTCTACTACGGTCTAATACGGCGAGCGCGGTCTGGGAGGGAGTATAAAAGCATACAATGATTGTTATTGTTTGGGAGGCCTTCTTTTCATCCCGTTGGCACAAACTTGCTCCGAAGCTGCCCGGTGTACACGTTTCATCCGTAGAAAGCCTTGACAGAACGCGGAAAGCGTGTCAGACTTTGATTAGAACGTGAGGAACGTGAGGGACCCCAGAGGGACCCCATCAGAACGTGACAGGCCAGAAGGGAACAAACTGGCATCCGTGGTAGACCACGGGCCGAACCGTAGTGCTCCTTGGAGCCTCCGGGACTCAGCAGCCCCCTTTCCCCCACGGCCCATCACAGATACCGTGATAGACCGTGAAAAAACTTAGCAAGACCTAACAAAACTTGACTACGGAGAAAAAAAATACCAAAATCCCACGGCGCACTACGTTTCGGGCAAACGGGGCTGCCGTGACCGCCGGGAACATGGTTTAAACCTAGTCTAAGGCCTCGATTTAACAATGTATTTGCTCCAGACAGCGTGTGATCCAGTATTTTATTGTCCTGTGAAAACCTCAAAATGTATACAGATCTTAAGCGAAAAAAAATGGCACATGAACAATCGGATGTAAGGCACCTCAGCAAGCATTTTTTTACACGGAAAAAATCACCACAGAAACGAATTTCTAGCCATGGTATTATGAGGGCTTGCTTAACACAAAAGTGAATACGCGCGCAAAAACAGTTAAACTTGGCATCTAAAAAGTGCCTGCTTGCCAGGATATGAAAGCGCCAGCACCCTTAAACTGCTAACATGTATTACACTGAGACTTCCTCTGCATTAAACCACTTTAAAACAAATTACCCTCGTTTCACACAACCTGTAGAAGAAAAAGCTTAGGAAGGGGGAGGGTTAGTTCCATTACAAAGTTTATTTTCACAGTAGTGGTGGTTTTTTTAGATGCAAATTTAACATGCCAGTGTATCAGTCTCCATAAGTCATGTTAAGAGAAATGTAATGTCCTGTTGGACACAAACAAGTTATAATCATGTTATTCATCGGTATTGTCAAATAACGATTATTTTAATGCGTTTTTTTGTAGCCTGTTTTACGATATTGAGATCCATTGGTTTTGTTTTGTACTTCATTTTTTTAAATAAATATGATTTTGATGATTCTAAACTCTTAAATGGCCAATATCTTGATTTTTGTCTGCCATCTTGGATTTTTCGACAGTGAAACTTTTTTTTTTTAGTGAACATTCATTTTCTTAAAAGGAACACCAATCCTATACATTTTCGTGTAAAGATCTTCCCTTCACCCCTTAGGCTGCATTATTCTCCTGTT
Source organism: Patiria pectinifera (assembly GCA_029964075.1). Taxonomy (NCBI): domain Eukaryota; kingdom Metazoa; phylum Echinodermata; class Asteroidea; order Valvatida; family Asterinidae; genus Patiria; species Patiria pectinifera. The sequence continues at coordinate 15,123,121 of CM057138.1, read as the reverse complement.
TATATTGCACTTGCGGGGAAAAAAAGGAAAAATCAGAACAAAAACAACAACTTTTCTGCTTTAAGGGGACAAGCCAATAAGATACGTTAGACAACCTTGTTTGTCTCGATAGATAACCCAGACAATGTCAAAGGCCAATTATTAAGTATGTTTGTTCAGTAATTTAGTAAGATACGTGACAGAGCTTTTGTCGTATCTGTCAACTCGGACTTTAGGTTCAATTGTATGCCGATATGGCGGAAGCTCCATAGCATAACTTCGTTTATGGTTTATGGTTTATTTAAAAACATGACAGATAGCAGTTAGAAACTGAATTGCATGACATTTACAACAATAAAAAAAACACAATTATAAAACACAAATAAATATTAAAAGTATTTAGACTGTGAACTTGCTCCCCAGTCCCTATGTTCTCCAGTCCCTAACCCTTACTGTTCGCCGGTCCCTATGTTCACCAGTCCCGTCCCTATGTTCCACAGTCCCTATGTTCCCCAGTCCCTATGTTCCCCAGTCCCTATGTTCCCCAGTCCCATATGTTCCCCAGTCCCTATGTTCCCAGTCCCTATGTTCCCCAGTCCCTATGTTCCCCAGTCCCTATGTTCCCCAGTCCCTATGTTTCCCAATGTGCGGTTGTCCCTGTTGCGCCCACCCCCTATGTTCCCCAGTCCCCAGTCCCTCTGTTCCCGGCCCAAACCTTAACCCTTACACTAAGGAGTGGTCTGGCCCCAACCTTAACCCTTACACTAAAGAGTGAACTGGGGAAGGGACTGGGGACCAGAGAGACTGGTGAACATTAAACGATCGATCTCCAGCTCTGAAATACTTAACTCAACTTCAACTATGGAATGCAGTCTCAATCTTTAAACAAATCTTGGGGCAAGCGATGATCCAAAATCCTTTAATGAAGAAATGAAAGAACACAAATTTGAAATCTGCAGAAAATAGGGACTCCCATACCGGTACCGTGGCGCACTTCACGTTTCCCAACAATCCATTAATGCGTTGTTGCCTGACCTCTTTGTCAAACCACGTTTACACAGGGCTGTACGAAAGCCCTGTAGTGCCATAGAGATTTTTTTCTCGAAGTTCGTTTTTAGGAGATTTTTTTTCTCGAAGTTCGTTTTTAGGAGATTTTTTTTCTCGAAGTTCGTTTTTAGGAGATTTTTTTTCTCGAAGTTCGTTTTTAGGAGATTTTTTTCTCGAAGTTCGTTTTTAGGAGATTTTTTTTCTCGAAGTTCGTTTTTATGAGATACATTTTACGGAGTTACGGAGTTTTATGAAGTTACGGAGCCCCAAAGGGACATCCAAAATTATTTTTTTATCTCGTGCGCACGACATAATATCTCGTGCGCACGAGATAATTATCACGTGCGCACGACATATATCTCGTGCGCACGACATAATATCTCGTGCGCACGACATACATCTCATGGAATGTCGGACACTTCGCCCCATTTCCACGTCGCCCCATGTCACTTCGCCCCTAACCACTTCGCCCCATCCCCAATTCGCCCCATCCCCACTTCGCCCCAGCATTTACATGTAAAAAAAAATCTCATCTAAATGTATTTTATTGGCTTAAAAACAATTCCAACAGATTCACTAATTGCTAACCAACGGAAAGAATTAGCCCACCAATATTGACCAAATGAACAATTCATAACAAACCTCTCAAGCTATCACTCTCCCCTACCGAGAAAAAAAGCTTGAAGTAAAAGATCCAACTTTGTTCCCAACCCGGCTATACCAACCCGTCTCCCACTTATCTGAGAACGACAATACCAATCTACATGGGGCGAAGTGGGGATGGGGCTAAGTGGGGATGGGGCGAAGCGGGGATGGGGCGAAGTGGGGATGGGCGAAGCGGGGATGGGGCGAAGTGGAATTGGGGCGAAGTGGGGATGGGGCGAAGCGGGGATGGGGCGAAGTGGGGATGGGCGAAGCGGGGATGGGGCGAAGTGGAATTGGGGCGAAGTGGGGATGGGGCGAAGTGGTTAGGGGCGAAGTGACATGGGGCGACGTGGAAATGGGGCGAAGTGTCCGACATTCCATGAGATGTATGTCGTGCGCACGAGATATTATGTCGTGCGCACGAGATATATGTCGTGCGCACGTGATAATTATCTCGTGCGCACGAGATATTATGTCGTGCGCACGAGATAAAAAAATAATTTTGGATGTCCCTTTAGGGGCTCCGTAACTTCATAAAACTCCGTAACTCCGTAAAATGTATCTCATAAAAACGAACTTCGAGAAAATGTATCTCCTAAAAACGAACTTCGAGAAAAAAAATCTCCTAAAAACGAACTTCGAGAAAAAAAATCTCCTAAAAACGAACTTCGAGAAAAAAAATCTCCTAAAAACGAACTTCGAGAAAAAAAATCTCCTAAAAACGAACTTCGAGAAAAAAAATCTCCTAAAAACGAACTTCGAGAAAAAAAATCTCCTAAAAACGAACATCGAGAAAAAAAATCTCCTAAAAACGAACTTCGAGAAAAAAAATCTCCTAAAAACGAACTTCGAGAAAAAAAATCTCCTAAAAACGAACTTCGAGAAAAAAATCTCTATGGCACTACAGGGCTTTCGTAGGGATGCGACCTTTGGGTCTCCCTTGTGCGACCATAAAACTGGCCAGGCCGCCGGTGGAGACCCAAAGGAGGCCGAATGGTTGCCTATGTCGTTCAAAGGTGGTACACAGGAAGTTCAGACATCGCCATGGACGATATGGTCGCCGTAATTTTTTGTTGAAAACAGTCGCACAAAGGTCGCCGAGGAGGTTGGTTGCTCAAAGGTGGCTCAAATGAGGCCGAAGGGAGGCAGAAGCATTGCCGTGGTTGCAGAATGGATGCACAATGGTCGGCCAATGGTCGCCATGTAATAGATCCGTTCTGTTGCATACTTTACCGTCAATCTGGGCGATATGCTTCTGCCTCCCTTGTGCCTCCTTTGGCCGACCAATAGAAGCATGCATTGAACGATGACTGTGGCAACCGCTGTGCCTCCATTCGGCATGGGTTGCCTTAGGTTGCAAAGGGGAAGCACAGGGGAGGCAGGCAAGCGGCTCACTGAAAATGCCCGAAAATTGCAGTTTTGGTTGTTCAAGGAAGGCACAAGGATCGCTGCAGCAGTTACATAGAAACAGGATTTTTCGGGTTCAGGCGACCATTGAGCGTCCTGGCCATTTTCGGTCACTCTTAGGTGGTACAAATGTCGCAGCCCTGAGTAAAGGGGGCCTTGAGTGCTCGAGCCGTTATAATGTTTCTGTTGAACCATTGTAAAAAAAAAAAAAATGTGTCATGAAATTTAGTCCAAAATTAAAAGACGGTTGAGTTCGGAAAATGGGCGAAAAATTGGCCGATAGTGTTGTCTGCCGTACGTGGTTCACTTAAAGCAAAGACAATTTTTAGAAACGCCCAAGTGAACATTTCAGATTAAGGATAATGTTACATTTTTGGGAAGCTTCAAATATATAAAAGTATTTCTTATCTAACTCTTGCAAAGAAAAGGCTAAATTGCCGTTCAACGTACAAATATATAATGTTAAAGTTTAAAAGTTAGACTTAAACAAATCAATGATTGCTATATGTATCAGATTTAAAAATTGCGCAAGTTAAAACAAATCTCAGAAATCCCCCCTGTGCACATTTCAGAACACTTCTTATACGTTGACAAATTCCAACAAATCATCGTTATCTCTATATCTTACACGTTCACTGCCAAGTTCAAAATAAACTCGAAAAATCGCGCCCATGTAAAATCTTTATCTAAACTTTGTAACGTTAATATACTCAAAAGTTTATGGATGTTTAGAGCTTGTTGAAATTTCACTCTTAAAATTTGAGCGAAATTGTTTGCTATTGAAAATTCAATGTGCGCAACGTTAGGGTTGCGCCACGTTAGGGGACATGGATGCTGTATTTGATTGATTGAGGGAAGACAGAAAATACAATGTGGTACCTTGAGCATCCGAGGATGAGACGATGACTGCAGCTAAAGACAATGCAGCCAGCAGCATCTCAGTCGCTCTACGTCGGCGACGCATCTTCGCACACCAACCCAACTATCTTGTCAAAATGGCAAGACTTCTGCTTAGTCGTCACAAAACAGATCAACGTCCTCAGCGCCCGATGAACGCTGCACTTGTGACGATTTCCCCGCTCACGGACTTTTGTATAAAGGGAGGACAATGAAGAAACGTTTTAAAAGATAAAAAAGGTGACCCGTTGCATATGTACGGATGCCGATCGTTGCCGCAGAAGAAGAGAGTTAGAGAACAATAAGTCGGTGTTAACCTTCCAATAGCGCGTGCTCACAAAAATCCCATTGGCAACTTATTCACCACATGTTTGCCAAGTTTTACGGGGTACCAGCTCAATCTAAGATTAGAAACTGTTGAACACACGTACTCAGACTGGAACCCAATGCATCGCAAGATCAGCTATTCCAAGTGGGAAACTTGTAAAAGAGAACATAGTTAGAATCGAAACTGTTTATGTGTTCAGCACTTTTTGTATAGTTAGTGCTGCAGTCGCCAGCTGTAGGTCGTGGGGAATAGGGGCAAGATACAATCTAACCCACCCCACTGGCACTACTCGGCTTCCGTGCTTGTATATGAGCATGCACCAGCGTTCTAAAGATCCATTTATGTTGTTATTTAATACGTTTAACACCTTTTCGTTCCACATCCCGTCACGCGCATCAAGCGTCCAGGGAAGGCAAGGTCCGGGTTATACAGAGGACAAACTCAATTATAATGCAGCCTATTAAAAATAAATGGGACAGTCAGAGCTTAAAGTCCAATTGAGGCAGATTTCCAGTAAAGGCCTGCAACATAAGCTTTAGAGACATAATATCAAAAAAAAAAAAAAAAAAAACACAGGCCTTTCAAAGCAGAATATCAGGAAAAAAGTCTTCAAAGGTTTTCTTTTTTAGAGGAGGATCCCTTGCATCTCGGGACTACGTGCGGCTAAAAATACCATAATTAGTGACGTTCACATTGAAAAATATTCGTTAACTTAAAAAGTAACACATGTGAATGTTAACATTAGTGCACCGCACTTGGATTATTTTTTTTGCCCGCGCAAAGTCATTCGTTGCGTTAACCTTACTGCACCGTAAATGTTATAAGACAGCCTGGACCAGAGACCAGACCTCATAACACACGTCTATGTGAGGACAGGAAACAGCTTCGTGCATGTCTTATTGGTTGCTATCAAACACGTTTTGGCCCTTCATGATTCGCTTTTGTTTCTGTGTTTTATTTGTTGTTTTCAGTTTGCCGAATTATTGATCTATTTAGGTATAATCAAATCGTTGAAGTAGATCTTTAAATAATTAAACATGAAGTCTGAGAACCTTCCCGATGAATCTGTTAATGAAGAATGCGCGTTTAGTTGATCAAATATAAAGGCACCTTTATTTGATCAGCTGTAAGTTGCAACAGTGCGATGCTTGACCCTGTTAACCTGTAGGATTGGCAGTATTATGCCTTTGATTACAGGGTTATTCCCATGCTGGATACAATCTAATTAATTAAATATACTTTCTGTCCAAAAGTCCAAATGCTTAAAATCTGCCCGGCAGAAGTGAAACTGTGTACACTCAGTCTTTTTTTTTAAACTAAGAAATTAATAGACCAATTCAGAAATCCGGTATTGATCGTGTGGTTCTATAATGCACTCGGACCTGTCTGGTTTGCCTTGTCACAAGACTAAAGTCAATAATCAACCACGACTGTAAATAGTTTTGCAGAATGTTCCGCCGAGCGCTGTATAGTGTTTAGCTGCCGGGAGGGGAACGGACACCTGGAGGCACCAATTTTCAAAGGGGGCACTAAGGGTAACACAGATATTGTTTGTGTACAAATGAAGATATCAAATGGGGGGGGGGGGGATTGATGGCATGATGACCATTCCTTTCTTGAAAATCGAGGATAATCTTACGGACAGTAAACGCAGCTATTAATAACCCCAACCCTCAATGAAAAAAAAGGGTTAGGTTAATTATTGCGGCTACAAATACCAGAAAACGTTATAGGTAATCAACCAGGTTTATATTGTTGGAAACTTGTTACAGATCAGAATTGAGACCTAAACCGATATTGGAGAATTCCTCCTGTTAAAACCGGTTGAATAAATTACATCTATGGAAATTCGCTTGCCTCTATAGATTTGCATTAGTTTTTTTTCCCCAGAAATGGACGATCTTGCTTAAAGTCCAATTGAGACAGATTTCCAATATAGGCATGCGACATAAGCTTTAGAGACAGAATATCAAAAAAACACCACCAAAAAACAGGCCTTTTGAAGCAGAATATCTGGAAAAAGTCTTCAAAGGTTTTCTTTTTTAGAGGAGGATGCCTTGCATCTCGGAACTACGCACGGCTAAAAGTACCATAATTAGCGACGTTCACATTGAAAAATATTCGTTAACTTAAAAAGTTACACATGTAAATGTTAACATTAGTGCACCGCACTTGGATTATTGTCTGCCCGCGCAAAGTCATTCGTTGCGTTAACCTTACTGCACCGTAAATGTTATGAGACAGCCTGGATCAGAGACCAGACCTCATAACACACGTCTATGTGAGGACAGGCAACTGCCGCGTGTATATCTTATTGGTTGCTATTAAACACGTTTTGGCCCTTCGTGATTCGCTTTTGTTTCTGTGTTTTATTTGTTGTTTTCAGTTTGCTGATTTATTGATCTATTAGGTATAATCAAATCGTTGAAGAAGATCTTTAAATAATTAAACATGAAGTCTGAGAACCTTCCCGATGAATCTGTTAATGAAGAATGCACGTTTAGTTGATCAAATATAAAGGCACCTTTATTTGATCAGCTGTAAGGTGCAATGGTGCGATGCTTGACCCTGTTAACCTGTAGGATTGGCAGTATTATGCCTTTGAATACAGGGTTCTTCCCATGCTGGATAAAATCTATTTAATTAAACATACTTTCTGTCCAAAAGTCCAAGTGCTTAAAATCTGCCCGGCACAAGTGTAACTGGGTACACTCAGTCTTTTTTTTTTCAATTTAAGAAATTAATAGACCAATTCAGAAATCCGGTATTGTTTGCCTTGTCACAAGACTAAGGTCAATAATCAACCACAACTGTAAATAGTTTTGCAGAATGTTCCGCCAAGCGGTGTATAGTGTTAAGCTGCCGGGAGGGGAGCGGGCACCTGGGGGCACCAATTTCCAAAGGCGGCACTAAGGGTAACACAGATATTGTTTGTGTACAAATAAAGATATCAAATGGGGGGATTGATGGCATGATGACCATTCCTTTCTTGAAGATTGAGGATAATTTTACGGACAGTAAACACAGCTATTAATAACCCCAACCCTCAATGAAAAAAAATAGGGTCAGGTTAATTATTAAGGCTACAAATATCCCGAATCAGTTAAAGGTAACCAACCAGGTTTATATTGTTGGAAACTTGTTACAGATCAGAATTAAGACCTAAACTGATATTGGAAAATTCCTCATATTAAAACCGGTTGAAGAAATTGCATCTATGGAAATTTGCTGGCCTCTATAAATTTGCATTATTTTTTTTTTCCAGAAACAGACGATCTTGTTGGATGTTATATTATGCGGAGATTGCATTTGGTTTCTGTAGCGAAAATACGGTTAGGTGGAACATTATCATTCTCCATAAATGATCTTTGAGTGTTTAAGAAAAATGGGGATAAGTAAACCAAAATGTTCTATTTACCAACTTCCATATATCGGACTCTTCTTGGCGCTGCGTTTACTTTACTAGCTGTACCGTATTCAGTGGCGTAGCCACGGGGCAGGGGCGGGGGCGTGGGAGGGGCGACAGCGCATGAAACCTTGTCGCCGCCCCAGTCGCACCCACTGAGATTTTGAGTTTCTAAAAAGTTATCACGCCCGGACCAGATACCATACCTCGTATTGCACAGGTGTGCTTGAGGACAGGCAACAGCCTCGTGTTTCTCATATCTATATTGGTTGATATACGTCTTGGCTGTCCCACATCCCCAATAATTTGATTGGAGATGTAGCCGAATTACCCTCGTAATTCTTCATAAATCCGTTTCAGGCCCGCACCCTGGGGTTGGGGGTGTTCGAAAAAAAATTCCACTTTTGATGACCCCTGCTTCCAACTAAAAACAACAACAACAAATGTTGCCTTCGAGTTGTAAACACTAGCAAATTAGATTTACTTATAAACACTCAATGCCGGCGTCTAGACACAAAAAGCGAAAGGAATATGTTCACTTTTATGAGTATTAAAGATAAATTTAACCAATGAAACAGCACATTTTAGACAGTGTCATGGACATAGTTTTGAATTACGGTGGTTGTTTTTCTGACACTGTGTTCTAAGATGACCGAATTAAGATGAAGGAGTTGAAGGGCAGCATCATTTGAATGATAGTTAGCACAAATATTCTACCAGCCTCTTCTTCATTGATTTGTGAAATTTTGGAATGCCTAATAACAACAGTATAATCCAAAACAACAAACGGTGCGACCAGCGAGCGTTGGGGGGAACCCCCCCCCCCCCCTCACAATAAAACAAAAATTCGTCGCCCCACCCCAGTCCCCCCACCTACTGGAAGTGCAGAAAACTAGAGAAAAGTACAGTCGTATAAGTTGCTATGAGAACCAGGTGTTAACATAAAGTGCTTTTTCTCCTTTTTTATTTTTTCGACATTTCTGTTTTCGATGAGTGGCTGAATGAACGTCCCAGAATAGCGCCACCTATACTATTCATAGCACACAATGTAATTAGATCACCTAAATTTGAACATGAATGAAACTGTTACGTGCACTGCTTTAAGGAACTACTTACGTGACTTCGTTAATCTTACTTAATCTTACAAATATACTTTAAGGACTCGTTCAGCATTGTTAAAGTTTCTGTTCAAATTTTGAATAAATCTAATCAAGGGCGGATCAAGAACATAATTTTTTTTTTTTGGGGAGGGGGGGGGTGGGTTAAAACAAATTACGGCGTGTGGTCTGGGGCACTGCATAAGGGCCCTGGAAATCTTTTGGATTCTAGATGCTCTGTGGTGCGATCTGAAGGCAATTTCTGACCACTTTACTCCCCCCCCCCCCCCACCAAGTCTACATTATCCTTTACGTGGTCGCTTGTGTTGTGCTTTGGTTGGTTCCAAATTGTTCCATCTAGTGATATGCTATAAAATAGCTGGTCATATGAGCTGCTAAATGGTCATTTGAGCTGCTAAATTGAGATACTCTGGACAGACGATGTTTCCGTGATGCATCGGCGTAACTAGTCAACAGTTTGCTTCGCGGAGGGCGCAGTAAACTTGAAAAGAAGATGGCATCTGGTAGGAAACCTTACTCTGGTGTTATTAAAATGAATGTCCCTTTTACAAAATTATTACTCTGTGATCGAGCGCTTTCTATCAACTTGCCTGCCCTGGTGTCATTAAAGTGAATGTCCCTATAACAAATTATTACCCTATGATCGAGAGCTTTGTACTCGCCTGAGCATTGACGCTGAATGTTAATTTCGTTATTTGCTAACGTTTCCAGAAAGTATTCGCGCTGAAACCTCAGCAAGTGTGACAGTTTTATTGGTACGACAGGTAAAAGTCGTAGAATGTAATACACCATTGATGTACATGTAAAACATCTGGATATCTCGTTGGCCATTCCGAGCTGTGCAAAAAGTGAAGCTACGCACTGGTTCTTGATCCCTCCATTGAAATGTTGGAAGGGCACCATCCTGAGCCTCTTACATTGTTCGAAATCATACGAAACTCTTTTTTTCTAGAAAAGCTCAAAGGCATGCAAAATTGTGGCAATACAATTGCCGATTGATATTGCGTTCTGGAAGGATGCTAGGTATGTTTTCTGGTCACCCGATGGTCGCAAAATCAATTAGTGGGTGGGGCCGGGCGACGTCTGACTCAAACCCCCTCTAGCGACGACCGTGGTAGTATTTAAAGACGCAAAGAACGATGGAAGAGTACCAGTGTGCAGACTGCCATAGCTCGTTGTGCCCCAATTGAGGTAAATGTAAAAGAATCCATGGCATTTAATGGTTATTTAATAGCAAATTTTAAAGATCATAGCTCACTAATATTAATCATCCTTTTGTTCTTCTCTATTTATGCTCAGATTTCTGCTGCCATGGGGTTCACCTGGGTGTTCGGTTGCCTTGCCAACCGCATCAATCACGTGGTCCCCTGGTACCTTTTCGTCATCCTCAACTCTCTGCAGGGGGTATTCATTTTTGTCTCCTTCGGCTACAACCGCCGCATCGGGGCTCTCTGAAGGGAGAAACTGTTCGCTAAGCAACAACGTGGGACCTCCAACGGCAAAACACGGAAATCTCAGAGCACGTCTGTAGTGTCCAAGTAAAGTAGTTCCGGTGTATAAACGAAAATAATGGGTGGATGGGCTGATTACTGTTTGTGGTTCTGCGTGGACCTCTTCCCTTATTATACATATTAGCTGCTCCTCATTAAACAAGTCTGAGCAAGCCTTGTTTAAGGGCAGAAATTGTATTCAACCCAGTTAACCAAAAAATCAGAAAATAACATTTTTTTTGAATTGGTATTGAATTTGAGGTTTCGTGTTTTTTAATCACCCGATTTCCAAACTAATAATTAACATTTCTAATGACCACTTAAAATAAGCAGAACTTGTCCTGCTTATTATCAACTTTCGCTAAGTAGTTTTTGTTCTGATAAGAACAGTCCTGCTTTTAAGTTCTAAAAGAACTTGTCTTTGGTCTCAACGTTTCGACTAGCCTTCTCTAGTTATCGTCAGGAAACTTAAGAGAGTGAGAGATGCTACTCCGTAAGTAGGCTGTGTTAGGATTGGGAGTGCTTGTATTGGTGGATTCTGATTGGTTGTCTGTTGGGCATTGTGTTAGAGAGGGATGCCCTGCTCGCTCGAGTGTGTCAGTTGGCTGTGAGCCCTGGGCATTGTGTTGAACTGGGATGCCAGCTGATTGTCCTGCTCGCTCAGGTGAGTCAGTTGCCTGTGAGCCATGAGAGTTGCAACCTGATATTATAAAATGCCAAATGTTGCTTATGAAATATTCGATATCTTGTGGCACAGTGTCATGTTTGTGGATCTCAATAGCTTCTCTGATACGACGGGTGTATCAGTGTTTCTCTGGAGCTACGATTTCCGCTTGTTCCCAATCAACGACATGATCCAAATCAGCAAAGTGTTTGACAATGGCAGATTTGTCAAGTTCTTATCAGAACAAAAACTACTTAGCGAAAGTTATAAATAAGCAGGACAAGTTCTTTTCAGAACTAAATATCTTCTACGCAGTTATTACCACATGGTGTGGTAATAAAGTACAAACATAAAGTACATTATATCTCATTAAATTATACTCAATGTTCCATTTTGAACATTGATAAAAAATGTAACTACTTCAAAATAAGATCTATAGGAATATTATAATCATATACCTCTAAGATTATTGGAGCAATCATGTTTTCACGAATTAATACACTCTGCACTCTGTCGGGGTTAAATGCAAACGAAAGAATATGCAATGAGGGAACATCCCGTAATCCTTCATTCCTAAACTCCCCAAATATTCTTTAGACTATTGCAGATAACTCTGTCTGGTATTAGAATCAGGATGTTATCAGACCAAAACAAATTTTACGAATAATTTGAAAATGGTCTTTAAAAAAATATATAACACTTATAATTTCCTCATTTTTATATTTTGTTTTTCTTTCACGATGAACATGTATCCTCTCTGAAATAAATCAGTATTGACTCTTCCCTTTGTGACTGATGGCGTTATCAAACCGGAAATAACTTTTACCTGCATTTAAAATGTATTCTGACATATTATACCTCAAAACAAAACAAATAGTTTTACTGTAAAGGCTAAATTTCATGATCCTTTTTCTGTTCCGACATAAAAATATTCACAACTTTCATGGGCCGTGTCTCATGTAATTGTTGTCTGCGTTTGTAACCCAACGCAAATCTGTAGTTTGTAGTTGTATTTTGTAATAATGAATTTGAACCCTTCAGCTGGTCAATGTAATTGTAAATATTTTTGAAAATTGATATCACCAGCTTTTACAGCTGTAACGTCACTGCTTAGAGTAAGAAACTTTTGCTGATCTTTTTTTCAGATGAGTTGAGCAACAAATAGTATTATTTTATGAAATATAGTAGAAGTACAAATTTAGCACATTAACTTTTCTTTGGTAAATGAGGCCCTACATAAATTGATTTTCTGAGTATACATATTGAAGACTGAATAATACAATTATGAGAGTACATTTTTTGATTGACTAGAATACAGTTTACAAATTGTATAAATGTTTTATAGATCGCTTTAAGTTTTCACTCGCCATTGTCATAATTATTGCTGATAACACTTACATCTAACACTGTACTACAAAATGTACTAACAACGTGTGCTTGTTTTCTGAGTATACAATTAATATATTCAATACGTGAAGTGTTGGTCGCCATTGCCATGTTCGATTATTACTGATACAGTTCACCTTCATATTAAACGACAAGTTAATTATTGACAGTCACATTTTTTAACCGTGTCAAAAGTAGCCTTTCTGCAAAAGACAGAAACTAGTCATTCTTTTAACTTGATCTTCACAGGGATTGGGTCCCTATATTGTGTCCACTAAAACAAGCATTGGCTGAACAAATATTAGGATAAAAATATGCACAACACGGCAAGCCTTAGAAAGCTGGTCCCAGAGGCCACATAATTACATTCAATAGCTTCAGATCAGGGCTCGATTTATGCATCTTTTGTACACAACGGGGCAGATTTGGCTGATTCATTGACATTAGGGGTTATCCTATATGATGGCACTGCCCGACTTACAAGTCACAGTGAGTCAGTGAGTCCGTGCAAAGCGGACTTGAGGCTGGAACCAGCAAAACTAACAATTAAAAAAGCAAAAGCATGAAACTAGACCACTGATTTTTTTTTTCTTCCGATAGATTACAAAGATTCCTTAATAAATCTTTACTATCCCTCTCTCAGAACGATGTACGGTACATGTTCAATCTAGCGGACATCAGGATTGCGATCCACATAGCCAGCGACGTCATCCTGTAAGACAAGAAAATGGAAATGGTTGTGACAAGTTTCCTATAGGTTTTGTTTTTGCCCGATATAATAAAACGGTTGAACTGTGGTGTAAAAATAACCAAAGATTCTGACTGAACTAACCCAGATCAAGCTACTGAAAATATAATAAGTCATACCTTTCAATATTTCTAATGATGAATCATTTTGTGGTTTTCGAGCAAGCAAATTTGGACCTTTAAAGGCTTTATATTGTTGTATATGAGTGATATACCAAAAAAAAAAGTTAGGCTCCAAATCTGCCTTTTAAAATAGACCGTCTTGAAAAATTTATTGCTAAATTTAACAAACTGTCACAATCTCAGTATGGCTTCAGGGCCAAATATTCAACTGAACTTGCCTTGATTGATTTAGTTGATAAAATAACTTCTAGTCTGGACAAACGTGAACATACAATTGGTATTTTTTTTTGGATCTTTCTAAGGCATTTGATACCATAAATCATGATATTCTAATTAATAAACTACAAACATATGGTTTCAGAGGTACCGCACTCGAGTGGTATAAAGATTACTTGAGAAATAGGAAACAATTTGTTGTCTGGCAAAATAAAAAGTCCAATTACAAACCAATCACATGTGGTGTACCTCAGGGCTCATTCCTAGGACCTATCTTGTTTCTTATTTATATTAATGATATTTGTAATTCTACTCGACTTCTGACGTTCATCTTATTTGCAGATGATACAAATATATGTTACAGTAGTAAACATTTGAATGATGCTGTTGACATAATGAACAATGAGCTAACTAATGTATTTGAGTGGTTTTTATGTAATAGATTATCTTTGAATTTTAAGAAAACACATACGATGGTTTTTACAAATCGAATTGTAGATAAAAGTATTCAGATTCGTTTTAACAATCATCATATTGAAAAGGTTGATTCCTGTAAGTTTTTTTGGGTCATTATTGATGATAAGTTAACGTGGAAAAATCATTGTCAGAAAGTCCTTACACTTATATCTCGCAACCTTGGTATTCTTAGAAAACTTAGATATTTTGTCCCATCCCGTGTTCTATTTTCAATTTATAATACGTTATCCTTGCCTCATCTTCAATATGGTATACTTGCCTGGGGAAATACTCATAAAACCTACCTTGATGAAATGCTCGTTTTACAGAAGAAATCTTTAAGACTGCTTAATGGTTCTAGATTTAAGGATCACTCTGCCCCGCTATTTGTTAAGTTCAACACCTTATCTGTATATGATCTTTATAAATATAAATTGTGTGCTCTGATGTATAATTTTGAAAAAAAAACTTACTGCCTTTGAATATTAAATCGTTTTTTTTTTGTAATAAACACAGATATTCATCATTACGACACGAGGTCGTCAAATAAGCTTCATCTTAATAAAGTTAGAACATCCCTACACCTCTCAACTGTACGACACCAGGGGCCCCTTCTTTGGAATAAAATTCGATCTCTCTGCCCAATGACCTCAATTAGAGCATGTAAATTGTATTATAAAAAACTACTTCTCACTACGGCTAATATCAATGGTGATTAAGAGCAAAATCATTACTTTATTGCAAAGTAAAATTATTAACAACACGTTAAAAGCCAAGGATGGTAAATTTACTTCAAGTAACTTATTACTCTTTTTTGTAAAGTTTTGCATGAGCTCGTGAATTTAATGTAATCACATATTATTGATATATCCTATGATTATTCATGCATTGTGTAACTACATGTATTCCTTGTGAAGTGGGCAGACCTAGTACAAGCTTCGGCTTCTTGTGTGGCCTCCCCATACTGTTATTTCAAGTTCCATAAAAATGTTTACCTGATGTATATTAGTCAACTTAATTATCTTATAGTATGGAAATAAACCTGAAACCTGAAACCTGAACCTGAAAATAGACTTGATATGCTCCATGAACCACCGAGGGCGGCTATAGTTTTACTTCACCACCAAGCTTTCAATAAATCAGGTATCTTAAAAGCATCTGTCACCATTAGTCAGGTGTTCGCAATTGACACCTTAGAAGCATTTTGTTGGGTCTTATTAGATAATTTTACATTTATCATTTCTTTTTAATGCAATACGCCATAAATATCAGGGGGAAAAAATCACAGACTGTTCATACACTGGTTTATTAAGCACCTCCTCATCATGTGATAACAGCCGTGATTAATATCCGAAATGGAAAATAAAATTATGAATAAGTTTGCATGCTCGAAAATTGTCCGTACTCGCAGCAGAAGCTGAATTGCGAATTAAGACGCGGCTACATCGTGGTTGAGCCGAGGGCCTGTAAAGGTGCCTTGGGCAGCCACCATACCACCCATGTGTTATCCCGGGGCATAATCCGATCGAAAATACTCGAATTTGGCGCAGGGAGGATAACCGGTGAACCCAGACAAAAAAATATGTGCCACAGGACAGAATCAACGAACAACCACTGTGTTCTCATAATATTGAAGGATTTGAACCGGCGCCATAATGTGATGTGAGATCTTTTGGTGAGTCCTACATAGTGAGTCGGAATGATCTGGACCCAAGTTAACCGCTTTTTTAGACTGCTTCTCATCAGTACGCAATTTCACTCAATGTTTTGAACCTTGGAACTGTGGTCAGAGTGTTTTTAGCGTTCTTTCTTTGCTTAGCGCTTTTCTTCAAATAAATATACATGAAACGTTCACCAACATTTCCAAACTACTAACCTATTTCTCTTTCAGCACTTGTTTTGATATATAGTTTTAATATTTTCTTTAATTTAGGGCCATATTATTCTGACTCAACCTGTAGAGGCGAGCGCTGTACGCACTGCGCCACTCGTGCCACATTGTGTTGTTGCCTAGGCGCGAAGTGGGCCCGGCCCAATGGATCGGTTTACTCAGAAAGTTATGTACATGTACTTTACTTACTGATGTATCGTCACTACGATTCTCCATGCCTGAAGCCATATCTGACATAGCAAACGCTTCATGGCCTTCCAAACCCTGTGAATTGCAGAATAAATATATTATTATTTTCGTGGGTTAAACCAATAACATTTACCAAGTCTTACCAGAAAAATAACAAATGCATTGGGTTTTTTCCTAAATGCATTTAAATGACCGGATTCATAACTATCATGCTAGCCAGAGTTTTTTTTTTTTTTATAATTGTCACATTTCTTCAATACATGCTTTTTTTTCCCAATGCTTCAACAATATCTCAAGTTATGAAACTCTTTAATATGCAATTTTCAAAATCTACATTGACATAATTATGTTTTCTCCTTGATATCTCTTCGATTTATATCTCTTGTGCAACTCTTAATTATCAATGAATTCTTCAAAAGATGAACATTTCGTTCAATAATTTCAAGGAAGTGTGAACAACATTGGGGCTCCTTGCTTCCAGCAACCAGCACCACTTGTCAATGTCAAACATCTTGAACCAGGTCCAAAAATAAACAAATATGATTTGCATGGTGGAAATGCATAATAAGGGATGGGTCTGAGGTTCACCATGTCATGATTCTATGAAACAACATCCTCAAAGGATGGCCAAAATATACAACTATCCGATAATGTTTAGAACATTTTCTTCCCTCGCCTGTAGTTCAATTCAGGGCAACCTTTTTTTTTTCAAACATATCCTTAATTGAAGTAATTGAACAGAACTGAACATTGTGCGTAGGGCAATTAGACCCAAGGGAGTTAATGAATGTTATCAGTTACCTCCTTGAGGTCAGCTGTGTCAATGATGTTGTCCACCACCGCTTCCTCAACTATAATCGGGGCAACCTTATTCCGGTGGTTGGCAGAAACCTTTGCTTGCAGGCTTTGATTGTTAAGAACAATGCAGACTAGCATGACTACCACCACGACAGCCAAAGCGAGAGACCCAAGGATGATGAAAGCTAGGGCCAATGTTGACAGTCCATCTGGAAATTAATAAAGGGGATTATCTAACTTTGAGTAGGTTAGTAATACATGTATAATGTGATCGGTATAAAGAAGCTTTCATTAGTCAACCAAGGGCCAAATTGACACATGCAACTGTTATGTCTCTTTCTCGTCAAAAGTGTCTTTATCTGTTAGTAGGCCAACTAGTATGACTTGATAAGAATACAACACACATTTACCTTCTGGATGTGGCAACACTTCGGACTCACATCGCTTACCGCTAAAAGACTCAGGGCATCTGAAAAAAAGTCAGTTCCAATAAACTGATTGAAGATTGTTTACTCGAGTCTGATTAATATTTTCTTCATGTTCAAAAACAGAGGCATATCTTTACAAAATGAAAACTGGTTGGAATCTGCAGATAGAACACTCAATGCAAAGGCATCATTTGAAGTTAGTAAACCAAGTTCATCGTCATCTGATATCAGTCTGTTGGATACCAGCGAATGCCACAACGGAACTGCAAATGCAGTCCTTATGAAATTTGCTTTGCTTACACAATTACCTTTTTATTGAATTGGACACAGTGTGTGTATTTTATTAATGGCAATTTAAAATACAGTACAGACGTCGTTTTATGCATCAAAAATGCTTTGTCAGTGAATTAGTAACAACATACAATTACTTGAAATTTCGGAAAGATTGCTTACTTTTCTTTAATTATCTTGTTTAAAACTTTTCACTAAAAAGATTTAGAAGAAATGTAAACGCAAAGTAACGTGAACAGGCTTCTCCAATGTGTGTGATCATGTTTGGACCATGCCATATATTTAAAAATGCAATACAGCTTGATTGCTGTGTCCTAATAGCGATCCAAAAGGGAACCAAGTTAAATGGAAGGATATTTTAAGTCGTGTATTCTTTACCTGCATGCGTAGTTCTTATAAGGAAAGACGCCTGATGTTTCACACGTCCCGCCGTTCATGCAGTAAGTCGGAACACAGTCTATTGCCTCATCTATCATAAAAAAACACACAAAACAAGTCAAGCCTAGCAAATCTGGTCTCACGGATGCGTCGCATCATTGAATATCCAGGGTAACGTGTGTAACAAATCCTCCCGGAACAGGTCAATGAAAATGTGTATTAATTGCAGATTTGGAACATTTGTTTTCTGTAATTTTTAATATCCCACTGTGCAGCTATCGAGACTTGCAAAGCATGTCGCACTGCTGCGTCACATCATGGAATATCAAGAGTAATGTGTGTTACAAATCCTCCCGCAACAGGTCAATTAAAGTGTGGATTACTTGCAGATTCGGAGCAGGTTTTCCGTCATTTTCAATTTTCCCACAGTGCAGCTATCGCGACTAGCAAAGCTGGTCTCAATGATGCGTCGCATCTTTGAATATCCAGGGTAATATGTGTTACAAATCATCCCGTAACAGGTGATTTAAAGTACGTATTACTTGCAGAATTACATTATTACTTGCAGAAACAGGTTTTCTTTAATTTTCAATTTTCCCACAATGAAGATATTTAGCATTTAATTTATATTATTTATTTTGGAAAGATTCCAGGTAGAATTTGTGCAGAATCCAGCATTATACCTGATACAAATCGCCAATTGCTGATGAACTTGTCACAACCTTTCCCATATTACTGTGACTTGTTATGCCTTCATGATTATTAGAATTTAAGTATGGAACAGAAATGATATTTAACTTGGTGGCATTCTAGAAATTGAAATTAAAAATATCTGATAAAAGTATTTTACAGCTTCACAAGTAATACATGTTCATATTTTAAAGTGTTATTTCATTTGAAAGTTGTTCAAGTTGCCAAAATAGCAAGCATAAGCTTGTAATCTAATAAAACGTGTGTCGGTTTTCATGCTGCTTAATTTGCTTTAACGGTTCTTCAGTCATCATTTCATACGACAGTAGTTTTTACCATCAACTCACCATCCACAAGGATCGAGTTTTGATCGATGTCAATGACCGTACTGCCATCAGTCAGTGTATCATTGCTCGCCAGCACTTGACGTAAAATGGCGTTGGACGGTGCAGCAGTTTCAAACAGTGCTACAGATCTGATGACAACGCTGCCCTCCTCCATTAAAGGAACTACCACCGACAAAACGTCATTGGTTGAAGAGTGTTCTTTAAGGGTCTTCAAAATCTAGGATTAAAAAATATCAAACATGATCTGTGAAAGATGTTTAACTTTTTGAACCATTACTCCCTGTACTGCTCAAAACTGCCCAAGCACTCTTCACAGATTTAATACGTTACCATTACTACCATTAGTACAGGTGCTAATGAGTTATTACTTTTCTAACAATCTGAGAGACAAAAAAAATAGGACAACTTGGGAAACAATGCTCTTGTAATATATTTTAAACCTTAATGGTATTACTTATCGCTAGTTTTACATTGAGATCGCGGTACCAAGACCAGTGCCTGCTTCATCTTGAAAGGGCAGTCACATTAGAATCCAAAAACAGTCAATCTGAACCACAAAAATTCAACGTCGGATTGTACAAAATATGTCAAAATCTGGCGTGTACAAATCTACCAAAAATGTTTATAAGAAACCCATTCTGTATGTGAATCTTGTCAAAATCTAAAAAAAAAAAAATCCCTCTGCATTTTGTCTAATGCCTATATTCAGACGGTTCACAACATATGTTGTAAGCGTGATTAACATTGAAGTATCTGTTTCAAATGTATAAACCTGCTGTTTCCTGAATGATTAACCTGCAATATACGATAAAAAGTGAAACCTGCAATATACGATAAAATAAGTGAGGGCCTAATGTTTTGGATCTTGGCAGCACCTCTCTGGCGGGACCTTTGAAACTAAGGGGTTTTTTTGGCTGAGGAATAGAGAAAGATATCATATACTTACTGCATTCTCAAACACAGCTGCAGTTTTATTGAATGCTTTTGACGTTGGGTTTTTGAAGGCATCGTTGAAGTCTATAAGGGCAGTGATCACAGCATTCTTTGATGGGAAACCTGGGAGACAAGAAAATATAACGGTGTTGAGTGCCACTGGGTGCACTACATTAACAACCTTTTTAACGGTAATCAATAAAAAAAAAAAATTGGTACAAACTAAATCAGAACTTATTGTGACTTCAAGAGTCGCAGCAAGAGTCTATTATTTGATATGCGCAAAGATTCGGCGATTAACTATGCGAAACACACTGCGTCTTGCCCTCGATACTCTGACTATTCAGGGCACATTTAATAATAATAATTAATAGTATAATAACAAATATTACCTTGGATTGGACATTTGGGAGACATTCCCACAGACTTCAGGACAAAATGTGTATATGCCCAAACCCAATATTCTCTTGTCCTTTTTCCCACGAATTTCGGTACCTTTACTAATTAGACAGCGAACAACAAAAAAAGCCTAATTGCAACAATAAAATGTTGCATCTAAAGGGAACCCTTGACATTTAGGAGACACCAAAATGTCTTTCTAATGACCAGTGTCTCCAACCGTTCAAAGAAATTACGAAATCATGTATCCTTAATGGTGCATTTCACGTATAATAATAGTAATAAATAATAATAACTTATCAATCGCATATCAGTATCATTTCAATGCGCTTTAAAACTAAGATAAAGATACATATTTCTAAATGTACCATTATAGGGAGACAAGATATCGTTATTTTTGATAATAGGAGATCGGAGACAAATAACCGTCTCCGTGATGTCACAGCCGCCCTTTAGAGGCAACATTTTGCTGTCATAGGTTATATTCTGTGCTCGTGGTCTATTTAATAAAATTACCAAACCTCGTGGGAGAAGGACAAGGGAATATTGGGATAGGGCACATTGGAATCAA
The DNA here is from genome assembly GCA_029964075.1 of Patiria pectinifera. Classification (NCBI taxonomy): domain Eukaryota; kingdom Metazoa; phylum Echinodermata; class Asteroidea; order Valvatida; family Asterinidae; genus Patiria; species Patiria pectinifera. The sequence goes on along the minus strand of CM057138.1, from coordinate 15,102,297 downwards.
ACATTTTGTGCACTACTCTGTGGGAAAGTGTCCCTAATGACTAATTCCCTAATGGCTCATTCCCTGTTATTTATACGATATGGCAATTACCATACATAACATTACTATGATACTGTAATGGAATTGAGCGCTGCACTTGAACTAGCGCAGCACCTGCAATATTTTTGCTTATGTAAATGAGGCAATCGATAAACGTGCGCCAGTAGTCAAGTTGTCACATTTTTGGCTGGAAGCCAAGGAATGCTTTGGGGGCAGGCACGTTTTGGAATGTTGTGGGAAAGCTGCAAAAGCTGCGTTGGTACTGCGAGTAACAGACTGTAATCGGGATCTTCTTGAAGTGAGTAGACGTTAGAGCTGGTATGTGGAGTTTCTTTATAAGAGTATACTGTATATCAACCAAAGACCAAGTTCGTAATGCTTTATAGAACCCGAATATCTTTTCGACCCCAGACCGCTTGTTGAACGTGACATAGCACATACTACGTGAAAAGTTACATTTATATTACGCTACATTACAATACAGTATCGATGCACAGGGCAACACAAATTTCGAGTGAATTACTTACGTTGGCACTGACCAGAATCACCCTCGATATATCCTTGGATGATATTGCAGTGGCAAGTGAATCCCGACGGATCATTGCTTGGTAAACAGTATTGGTCATTCCCACACCTGTTGCTAGAAAGACAGCGATTCTCATCTGCCAAAAAAAAAGAAATATCAGTGAGGGTGTAAAGCATATTTCGCTTATCACTCAATTTATTCCCCTAAAATGTAGGTAGTGTTTGTATTCGGGAACTGCAATACAGAGGCATAGTAAGCATACTTGCATTAAGTGCACAATCAGAAAACCATAGTGAAAGACGTTTTCAATTGGAACAGTACCAGAGCATCTCACTTTTTTACACAACAATAACAAGCTGCAGGTGGTTAAGGAGTCCGCACACATAACTCTATTGTGCTCTTACTAAGATGGCAAATAACAAAGGTTTAAAAAATCATCCACAAGATAAGCATTCTGTAAATTGTTTAATTTTCAATGGCATATACAATCAACTTTGTCCACAAATCTCCCGGTCTCTGATTATTCCGAAATGAAGTTCCTGTCCAATCCGAGGGAATACAGCTTTTTTGTCAAACTACACTAGGAAAACGAAATGGGGGGAAAAAAAACATATATGTTTTACCAGCACACGTCATTCCCGAGTGCGTAAGTGGACAGACGCACTCGCAAAACTCCGCATCAAAGGTCCCTCCATTCAAACAGCTCAACGCAGACAAGTTACATTCGTCTGTAACGTCTGAAAAAAACAACAGGGCAGCCGTCTATGTTCGGGGAACTTTAACTTTATAACAACTTTGCTGCATAACATTTGAACAATTTTTCTTCGGCCTTCAATCTGATCCAACCCCATGTTCTGACTGGCAAACTGAGAGGGATGAATGTGAACCCCTGTTTGATTATGTGGATCGGTGATTTTTTGACAAGCAGAACGCAAAGGGTGCGTTTCATGAATTCCCTGTCTAATGTTGTTCATACTAATACAGGGGCTCCACAGGGGTGCGTTTTGTCCCCAGTGCTTTTTACTCTTTACACTAGTGACCTCACAAGTGAAGACCCTATGTGTCTTATGATAAAATATGCAGATGACACCTCACTGACAGGGTTGATTAGTCATGACAATGAGACTGGATACAGGAACGAAATAGTTAAGTTCTGTAATTGGTGCAAAGATAACTTCCTAATATTGAACACGCAGAAGACTCAAGAAATTGTTTTTGATTTTAGAAAAAATCAGAATGTTATCAAACCTGTTGTTATTAGTGGTGATGGAATCCAAATTGTGATAGAGGATAAGTACCTTGGGACGTACATTGATAGTAAATTGAATTGGAATGTGAATACTCTTAAGTTATGTGCCAAGGCTAGTCAACGGCTCTTTTTCCTGCGGAAATTGAAATTATTTCATGTTAATCGTGATATTATGTTGCTTTTTTAACAGAGTGTCATACAGTCCGTCATGTCTTTTTGTTGTATCGCCTGGTTTAATGGTTTGACTGTTACGAATTCGAACAAGTTGAAGAGGATCACTAAAATTGCCAGCAGGGTCATTGGTGTTGATGTTCTGGACATTCAATCAATGTACCACAATGCTCTTGAATCCAAACTGAGAACCATTATGCAAGACGATACTCACCCACTCCATTCGTTCATAGTACAAAACAGGTCAGGTCGAATCCGTCAATTGAACTCTCGTGCAACACGACACAACCTTTCATTTGTACCCAGTGCAGTTTCACATTTTAACAAGAATTATACTAAATAATGCTGTTTTTTTATAATCGTGCTGTAGTGTGTTTTTAGTGCAATCAGATTAGCCCTTATTCTGTTTTATCTCATAATATTCTTATCCCCCTCTCCTCACGCATCTATCCATATGTGTCAGATTAAATTAGTAAATTAGTAAATTGAAATCTCGTTAACACGACACATTTTTTTTCTTTCTGTTACCCAGGGCAATCCCGTGTTTTTAATCAGACTTATCAGACAGATAATGCTTTTTAAATCGTGATGTAAATATGTGTGTTTATACCCTTCGTACATGTAAGTTTCAACCCTTTCCCTGTTTCCCTTTTCCCCGCGCATATCCCCCTGGTTTTCTTATACCCCCCCCCCCCGGCTTGCCATTGTTTCCTTCCCATTTTGTGTCTTTATACATAATAGCTCTATCAATCCAGATATTTTATTTATTTATTTAATTCGGCTAAATTTGTTGTTCTATTTCTGGTAACGTGTACTCTTGTCAGTGTTCTTATATTGTTACGTCTATTTGTACATTCATGTAATATGTTTTTTAGTTTTTAATGTGAAGTTTTTAAGTGTTTTATACATTATATTTGTGTGCAGAACGAGGAGACAAGTTTCATGTTTTTACATGATGAGAATAAATAATAATAATAAAAAATAATAATAATAATAAATATAACTGTTTTTGCTGCAATAGGGCGACTTTCCCATAGACTTGTGCACAAACCTAAACTGTCACCTAACCCAAGTTTACCTTATCTTTTTTCCACGAAATTTAGTATTTTTACTAATTGGACCATGAGGAACCGATCTAGATGGTTTGCGACAGCAAAATTCCTTGTCCTAAGGGTCGTTTTCACAAAAGGGCGACAGTTATGTGTCGCCTTAATAAGGTGTGTCGCCCTAATGTGGACGGAGTTAGCAAAATCTGTCGCCCTATTATAGCTGTTAGTAATATAATAATAATTATTATTATTATTATTATTATTATTGCAGCAAAAACAGTCATAATTATAACTGTTTTTGCTGCAATAGGGCGACTTTCCCATAGACTTGTGCACAAACCTAAACTGTCACCTAACCCAAGTTTACCTTATCTTTTTTCCACGAAATTTAGTATTTTTACTAATTGGACCATAAGGAACCGATCTAGATGGTTTGCGACAGCAAAATTCCTTGTCCTAAGGGTCGTTTTCACAAAAGGGCGACAGTTATGTGTCGCCTTAATAAGGTGTGTCGCCCTATTGTGGACGGAGTTAGCAAAATCTGTCGCCCTATTATAGCTGTTAGTAATATAATAGCGATTGCAACTTTTAGAGAACTTGTATCTTATAAACTTTGAACCTTGAGTATTTGAAATGGTATAGGAACTTGCACTATATGAAAAGTAAGAACTTCGCAATTTCAATTAGAATTAAGAATTGGGAGTAACTTTAGGTGTAATTTGACTCGAAATCAGTTTGGAGAGCTAACATTGAGATTGATATAAAAAGCCACAAATAATTGTAAAGCCTTTGTAAAGAACACGTTTTGGAGAGTACATTTTCACTTCTGGTGTCGTTCTGTTCGTCTTTGTTGCCTTGGCGTCCTTAAATGTAATAATTTAAACAGTACTCTGTAATGGCGTACCGCTACAATTGGAAATACACACCATGTTTTATTTGTTTTGAGGTAATTAAAGTGTCCTTTTGTTACCCCTCTTATTTAGAATTTACGACATCAAAACCCATCAAAATCTCACGTCTGGAATTACTTGTGTTCCATTTTGTAAGAGAACCCCACAAGTGCCATCTTTAATAGCACAAACAAATCACCACGCAGATCTGAAACGACGCTGATTTTTTCTTCAAAATTATTCTTACCAATGCATCGCTTCCCATCTTCATGCAGTAAGTATCCAGCATTGCAGCTGCACGTGAAGTTCATGAGGATGTTGTGGCAGTTCTGGTCGCAGCCCAGTCCGCCACCGCTAGCTGGCTGGTCTTTGTACAGCTCGCACTCATCTATATCTGCAGACAGATGCGGCAAAAAGGACAACTACAACCAGAGTTCAAATTTCATTTCTTGGACCTATCAATGTGGTAAAATGTGCTTCTCTGTGGACTCAGCACACAAATGCCAGCCCCCCCCCCCGATCAGTTTGGGGAGAAGACCACAGAATGGGACATTTAAACGCATTGCTGACAGAGCTTGACACGCATGCAAGCAACTTCGTTCTCATGTTGAATTATCAAGACACATTTTAGTGGGGAGTGGAGAACAAAAATGGCGGACTAAGGCCCTACCGCAACTTGGGCTTACTTTTCGTGCATATGATCGCGATTCTCGCGATGTCTCTAGTTTGTGGCTGCAAGTCATATTAAGGGGGAGGGTAAGAGGAGATGAACACACCATATGACTAATTAGAGGCTATTTCAGAACAGACAATCTTGAACACTATCTGGAAATAGAAGGTGCACATCGCCACATCGCTCAAGATTTTAGTGATCTTACAATGATTGGGGCGACACAACGTCCAATGGTGTGACTCCTCAACCCCACCCCGCCCCAACAATGTCCGTGACTCTGGACAACTGTAGGCATTCCTGACTGACCTTGGCAGGTTTTCCCGTCCCCTTCAAGTCCCGCTGAACAAGGTCCGCAGGTGCTGTTCAACGAGGGTGGATCCTCATCCACGCAATCAACACTCAGGAAACACGGGTTGTCTGCGCACGCGTCGTAGTTCTCTTCACAGAACTCTCCCGACCAGCCGGGCTCACATTTGCATAACACAACCTACAAATAATAATAAAGCCGTTCAATTACCTCATGAGCCAACATACAGTAGCAATTTACTAGGCCTTTACTTGGGTCTTAATGAGTCATTCTTTTTTAGACAGTGGTGCACAATGTTTGCAAATTATCCAGAATGTACCTTGATGGTAACCTACCCCAAATCGGTCTTGAACGATATCCACCCCACTCGCGTACTGATCAAACAGGCAGGTGCCGCCATTCTGACAGTCACAGAGCTTCACAATAGGTTCCAGTGTGGCATTCGCTTTTCCATCTGTTGCTAGAAAACCGATTTTCACCTTGGTCTTGTCCTCTGGTGTCCAAGAAAATCGACCTTTTGAAATAAATTTTTAAAAAAGTAAATGTGCTTGCAAGGGTCTGTTTCCAAGTTGGAATTTCATTTTGAAGCGGGCAGCACAACCATTCATTATAGATATGTTGAAGTATGATGGAATTTATGAAATTAATGTAGCGGTACGCCAGTAAGGAACAGGCGTTCGGGGAACATCGGAGAACCTGATTAGAATATTAGAACCATGAATAATAGGAACCTGGGAATCGTAGGATCCTTATTATGATTAAGTAACCTTATTAAGTTCTATGATTTTTGTAACACTTGTAAAAAAGTTGTATTGTGAGTTGGATTCAGATTCAGATCCAGAAATATTGTAATTGATTTGGTAAACAAGTAATCTGCAACAAGTTCATGAGACCAACATAATTTGACGACTCCTAGCGTTTTGATTTTGTCTGTGTGTCTTGATTTGTCCTTGGCGTCCTTAAATCTAATCATTTGAGCGGACACCCTTATTGGCGTACCTCTTTACTAACATGGAACATTTAAAACTAAATAGGAAGCTATAAACTAAATACAAGCTATGAACTACGTTGCTTGTTTACAAACCTGAGGCTGAAATGGCTGCCCCTGGTACCATCTCAAGTAAGTCGAAAGTGACGTTATCGCCGTCAGGATCAACTGCTTCCAGTTGTAGGATGAAGTTCTTGCCCACAACAACTTCGATGGAGTCCACAAGTGTTATGTTTGGTGGGAAATTGGCTGGAAAGAAAAGGTGATTTGCAGAAAATTGATTTCGTAAAAATGCTACAGCATGAAGGTCTTGCACCACTTTCCTTTGACACAGCGTAAATGTACGTATATTATACCACCAAAAAGGCGGGCGCCGACATCCGGAATGTTTTACACTGGCTTATCTAGCTCCTAGACCCATATTCCTGAAACTCAATGTTTCTTGTTCTGGAGTGCAAAATTGTACCAGAATTGTAGCAACCAACAACAACTTGTGTGCAAATGGATATAAGACGTTATCATGCCCACGACCACAGCAGAAGAAAAAGACAAGAGAACAACACGCCTTAGTAAAGCTTGTATCAGACCAATTCTTTTCTGAGGATATTTGTCGTCATCTGAGTCAAATGTTGGGGCCTAGTAGGTGGAAACTCAAGCAGGTCTAATTCACAAGTGTCATGAGTCAGTCAGTGCGATAGTAAACCAGGTGCAACGAGGACTCTCGGCTGGCCCTTTGGCACCTGCCAACAGGTGCAACACAAACTAAAGTGGCTTCTCCTTCAATCGAACGTCGTGTACCCTTTTGTCATTGAAGTGCAGATTTGGTGCCTTTATGGTGTAGTTTTGGTTGGTGTAGGTGTTTTCAAAAAGCTGGTGTATACCAAGTTTACACTTTTTTGTAAATGGTGTTGTTTTGGTGAGCCCTGTAAAAACGTCAACATGAAAACTGTGCACGGGGTGTGGTTTTGGTGCATTCCAATTATTTAAATTCGCACCAAAAGCGCACAACACATGAGTGTGGGGCTGTTATTGTGCATTAATTGGCATTAATGGTGCACATTTGGTGGGCAGGCAAAATTTCAGCAGTACTAAATCCTTACACCAAACCTGCACCAATTTTGGCGATGGGGTGCACTTGTGGTGCATTCCAACTATTTAAATTAGCACCAAATGCGCACTACATATGAGTGGTGCACTTGTGGTGCATTCCTACACCAAAAGTGCACCAGTGCCGTGGTGCTGTTTCGGTGCGTTACATTATGTATGCAAATGTGGTGCCTCTGTCATATCTGTGAGGAAATTAATCCTAGCACTAAATTTGCACAGAGATGTGTGAACATGTTTTTTGCGCTGGCTCTGTGTAAAACACATTTTTCATTCTTTCCCATGCATCAAATGTGTAATGAACAACATTTACTATATATATAACCCAAAACAAGGGTGATTGGGTTTAACAATGCTTGCACATTGAAAGTCCATCCTTTTACGGTAAACAACTGGTAAATTCTTGAAATGATGCTTCCCATGTCAACTTACCTCAATCAGTGAAATACCAAATCCCTTCTTGGACATCCATGCATACACACTTACATTACAGTTTCAGAGGTATAGACACAAGCATGAAAAGACTGCAGAATATCCATGATTCGATGTCCAGTACATGAAGTGCATTCATGCCATTCCAATGTTGAAGCTTGCTTGTCTCGATTTCACAGAAAATGCACCTAAATGCATCATCATCTGTCCATGCATGATCAACCAAACAACACACACTTTGCTGACGCAAATAGTGGCAAAACTGTTGCAAATTCTACCACAAAATGCATGCTTTCTTGGCAACAAAATGCAACAACTGCCCTGATACTGCCACCACCACTGTGTACTAACTGCCAACTGACTGAATTCAAATCTCCCGCACTCTGCAGGGCATTTGTGTGAATGGAATGTAAAGTCATAGGTCAATTGCATAAATATTCTCATAGAGCCTACAAGCGCTGATCTGAGAAACTGTGGTGCACACTTGATGCAGTCCTCCAAAGAACTAACCAAATGTGGTGTACTTTTGGTGCCTCGCTTCACGACCAACTTTATCTGGTGCATGTTTGGTGCAGTGTTCAAAGAACTAACAAAATGTGGTGCACATTTGGTGCAATGCTTTGAGAACCAAACCTAATGTGGTATGCTTTTGCATAAAGCTGGTGCACAATTGGTGTACAGCACATGTGCACCAAAACTACACCAAATTAGGAGGTGTACACCCCAATTTGATGAGGGAATCAACTTACTTGCGATTGCCATGTTTTCCATGTTCATCTCATTGAGTGTTGATGTAGCCATACCGATGCTGGTATCATTCAGAGCCAATGAGTCGTACAAACACTCGTAGCTAGATCCGCAGACTGCTTTGGCCTCGTCGTATTTTCCCGGCGGTGCCTTGTCGATCAAATCTTGCAGGAAGTCTGGAGTGAAGTTGGGGTCGTTCAAGGAGTCGTAGCTTTCATCAGGAGACTGATAGAAGAAGAGAGAGTCTTCCTCCACAACTCGCCCTGAAAATTATCCGCCAAAATTACACGTATTTCTCTAGAAAAAAAATCCAATTTCAAACTTATCATACAATGACAAGCCGTCCACAATAAAATTACATAATTCATGAGGGGGTTGGATGTTTTCTTACATGTTTCGCCGAATTCGAAGTAGTCCCTCTCCACCAGCTCTCCATTGTCTCCAGAGCCTGGTTGCAGAGTTCCATTACGCGTCAAAACATCATTGCTTGGGTCGTCATCCCACACACCTGAGAAAATGTAACAAATCGGTTAAATTTAGCAATGGGTTTGTACCTTAAATTCAAATTGGAAGAATTTGGAACTGTCACTTTATAAAAACATTGTCATCTCGATTCGGGCGTTTCACAATACAGTGCGCCACCAAGAGTTTGCCACAGAGAGTTCATTTTTCTCAGTGCAATGTGGGAGAGGTCCACAATTTCGCAGCGCAGGACATGTCAAATTGTTTGTTTTTCCGGTCAATAGTGTAAGCGTATGATTAGAGTATCTGTTTGTACTTTTCTTTTCTGTTTGTCAATACGGTGCATTAAGTAAGGCGGCATAACGCTTTACCCCAATCTAAAACAAATTAGCTCCGACACTCATTCAAATGGGGCCTATTTTGTCGCCCGTGAAATAAAAAAAAAAGACTCTTTATGGCAAACTCTTGGTTAGAATTGATTTAACCTACAATTTGCTAACCTTTTTTTTCATCAGATTTGCCAAACCAAGTGGCATTGTAATACAAATAGGACGAAAAAAAAAGTCGTGGTAGTATACAAAACCATACCTAGAATTCCTGTCGTTTTGCCTTTAAAGTCCTCGTTGAAAAGGACTGTGATGTCGGCCATGCTGTTGTTCACCCCGACAGTAAAGGAGACGTACTCAGAATACATGACGCTCACTTTTATTGGGTTCTCCGCCCTCGTTACCTGGAGATTTTCAAACTGCAATCCTAGGGGAAAAAATGGACTAACATTTTCGCATTTTAATTTGAGGAAGATGATGATGAAAACAGCACCGTCACAAAGTCATAGCCCTCAGCTGAGTTCAAAGTATATATAACAGATGGAAAAAGGTTACAAATAGACCAACAGATAAGCCACTTATAATCTGAAATCGCCGTTTTACGTAAAGACATCATTTGTGTTTTGTGCAATATGTTAAGAAGAGTGCTGAACAGCTAACTTGACGAAGTTCCTGCTCAGTGAATGTTGTATATTCCGAGAAAACAATATGTTAGGATCTCAAATTCAAAAGTTGCCGAATCAAGTTTTGAATAAGCCATTTGCGAGTAACCTATACCCTTTGGGATTAACATTTGAAAAACGTCTGGTACAATGACTTGCTCAGAAGGCTTGGCACATTTTAACTGTGAATTCTCCAGACCAAAGACACTGTTGCTAATCACATGATTCGGGGCAAGCTCTTGCATAGTTACGTAAGAAACGCTCAGCACCAATACATCGTTCACAATGGGTGAGAATGGCACAAAGACACCAGACCATGCCGGAGCTGGGGGTTGCTAGCATAAGGCTTGCCCCGAATCACGTGATATAGTAACAGTCTCTTTGGTCGGGAGAATGCTAGGTTAAAACGTGCAAAGCATTGCATTAAGTCAGCGTTCCAGATTTTATTCAAATTTAACGCGCAAATAGCTTATTGCGCCCGAATTCAGCGTCAAGGACACGTTCTCAATCAACTGTTCTCATTTAGATGTTGCACACTGAACCAACGAATGGCATAGATATCATCAGAACAAATATTTATTATTTTGATATCTATGTTAAATTATAGCAACCGATTGCGTGTGTGCGTTATGTCAAAGCTTGCACGCATTGCCAAACCAGAAACAAACTGTCCAAAAGTGCGTCTTTAGACGCATTGTTGCATACACCCTTTTTCAATTCTCTCTTCAAAATGACAGCTTGACTGATATAGTAATTTCACAGGGAGTTTATTTACATTACTACGTTTAAACCAAGTATGCCTTTCAACACTAATTTTGACAGTTACTTTTAGGATAGCAGCAAATGATGGACTGTACCTTTAAGGCAATGTGAAATTGGCGACGGGTCTTACCTTTAGCAGTGGGTGTGACAACGGTCCCATTGACAGTCGTTACCAAATCCATGGCATCACCACTCAACTTGATCTCAATCTGTATTGAATGGTAAACAAAACCAGCAAACTGCTGTTTTAAAGATTTTCAATTTACTGCTGGGTAGCCAGATGACGGGTAGAAAACCTACACCTTCATTACGGCCCATTTAGTGGTTCCAGTAAAATAAAAATAGATGATCGAAATGAAAAAAAGACAATCACCAGTACACTACACATATTCAAGGTAAAGAAAATCAAGTTGAAAATAACTGTTTTATATACATTTAAGAATATCTACTGAATTGACTTGTTTATACATTTAAATATTAGAATAAAATTGATAGAATATAAAAAATAGATCAAATTCACAAAGAACTAAATGTACTAGAGCTTGAGGTTTATTCGCTGAATAGAAAGGTAGTTGTAAGATGATGAATTATAAAGTACAATGGAAAAATACATGTTTACGAAAGAAGAAAGAGAAAAACTCAGAAAGGAAAAAAAACAAATGTTATATAAAACCTTTTAGTTTAAATGATTAATAAAATACATGCACAATATTGTTTGGACTTGGTAGGACAAAACAAAAATACTAGTTAGTATAAGACATCGAGTCTGAAACCAAATACTACAGAAATGATTATTTGCAAAATAAAGCAGCTGACTTACACAATATTTGTTTGAGAACGCAGCGAAGGACCTGATACAAATATGGAATGCAAATCACTGAGTCAAGTCAAAGCAGTTTTGAAAAGGCAACCTTTTAAAATACTTTATCTGTGTTTACAACCAGACCTTTGCTTCTCCTGTGTACATCGCAGCGAATCCAGAGTAGACAGTGGCCTGACTAAGTTCCCCTGTGTCCGTATCCACGACCTGTCGTGTGCGACCCTGCAGTTCAAAGACTCGTTGTCCATCGTCATCTCCAATGAGTGATAGTGTGTATTCCCCAAGACCATTGAAGGTGTATTCCAGTCCATCAAGAGTTACGACATTGGGTTCTCCCGAGCCCCACACTAGTTAAAACAAAATAAGAACTTCACAAATTAAATACAATGTTGTGTTTTTCTTCTCCAAAGTAGTCTAAGCGCTGCAATTCACAACTAACATTTTAATATGTTTTCTATTGCGCCCCAGATTCCAATCTATCTGAGGTCAGAAATGTACAGTATTTAACATTTGAAGAAAAAAAACAGGATAATGTTGTATACGCTTGATCTCGCCGTAATCGTTGATCCATGCAATCGTTCTTTACTTTCATAAAAAAAGCCTTTATGTTCATAACTCACTCCAAGTCGGGGGCTTGTACCGCCCACATGTCATTAGAGGTCGCCAAGTTCTGTACAGGTGGCAAAGAGTAGACTTCTGACAACAATAATAACGTGGAAGAACTTCTTCCCCTGTAAAATAAAAAATAAAAAAGATTGAAAACATCTATTTCTACAAGACCTTTATTATAGCAGGTGGATTTAAAACAATACAGGCTTTAATTTTGTGGGACGGAGACTCCATATTCTCCATATTTTGTTTGTACTCCCATATGTTTTTACACAAATCCAAATTGGGAACCTCTCAGGAATTGGGGACCCTATTGTCCTCTATTGTTCAACGTCCCATATGAATGTAGAAACAAACTCTCACACACACACACCAGCAGCCTGTGGCTACATGTATATAGCTAAAAAGGATGATGACCACGTGTATCCCAGTTTCAAGACTGGGTAATTGATGGCCTTGTAATAACCGCAGCTACACTAGCAATATTGTCCTGGGTCGGATCTTTGCCTCAGGAACTCTGGGTCAAAAGTTCAACCAGGGTTAAAGGGACTTTTATCTATGTCTCAATTGGGAACTCGTGGAGTATGATATATTTTTTTTATGAAAAAAAAGGAGTAGTTACATATCATATGTAACCCAGACTTTTAGTGTAGCATTGATGATCACTCACTGAATGTACACAATCATGTAAAATGTACTGTTAAGATATCCTGGCACTTCATATCTTTTCAAGCACTTACTTGTCCATATGTCGAAAGAGTCGGCCTCGTAGTATATAGGCCCAAGTGGATACCTCTCAAAGACAGACGCGACCCTAGCACTTCGTACGTCGTACACAAGATCACGACTGAAACGATTATAGCAGCACAGTGGACCGGGTATCCCGGAAACCTGGAAAAGCCTGACGTAGCAAACGGCGGCTGTAGAACACGTGTGGTTTTACAAAAACTAAATTTAATTAATTGAGCACATTTAAAAGATTAAACCCTCTGCGACTTTAAATAATGTGTACGCATTAAACACAAAATGAGGAACGCAACAGGTGATATCGCCAAAAGACCCACAATCTTGCTGTCTAAAGTTTCGAGTCGGTGGAAAGAAATGAAGTACCGAACAAAGGACGGCAGTTGGAGGGAGAGAGTCCCCGCGGTCAAAACGCTTCACCGACTGTAGCCCATCCCAAGTCCAAAACCGCTGCCTAGACTGGTAGTGTAAATATACAGGGAGGATTTAAGAACCTGGATTTTAAATAACGTTTTTTTTTATCTTCTGTGCACATCCAATAAAGATAAGGAGGCAGAACAAGCCAGGAAGCGGCACTGAAGGACCGTTTTTATCTTCACACAAATTCCCCGTGAAAGCGTACGGTTTCTGTATAATTATTGGGCAAATGCATGCTTGGGTACAAACGATTAGTCCTCAAAATCGAAATGTTTTAGCACTTGTCATTCAAACGCAAACGCCACTTGATGAATGCACAGTGAGTTGTCACTCAGGTGAGATATATTTTATGTGGCGCCTGTCTTATGTTGACACTTCGGCTAAGAGCAGTAACTACAAACTCTACAGATGCTTCTTCTCTACAGTTGTTTTTTTTTTCCATTTGAGCGACACAATTCTCGCTTTCTTCTTAAATGACTTCACAAATAAGATGAAATAAAATGGCAACTTACGATAAGAATTTCCATCATCTGGCAAGACGACTGATGGCGAGACCGCGGTGTATCTCCAATCAAATTCGGCGATCCTCGAACTGCATGGGCACGTGTCTGCGAGAGGAGGATAGTGGATGGCAAACAGTGGGTACGGTTCCTGGCGGTGGTACCAATCGTGGCAGGACATACGCGGATTGACAAAACCGTCCGGGAGGTTGTCGAGTCGGTAGACCCAGCGTCCTGTCTTCCCTGTGTTGCCCACTATGCCACCGGGACGAAACTGTGATTCTTCGGGTATGTCTACATACACAGTTTCGCCAAAGACTCCGGAGGTGTAGCCCTGGATGACATTCTTGTTGGGCAAAAAACTGGTATCCCAGTTCATGCCGCAGGGATCGTAATTGAAAACGACGAAAGTGCGGACTCCGTCAGTCACAAGCAGAGCTTGGAAAGTATTTGTGTCCTATTGAACAAAAAAATTAATATATCGCACTCATAAAATGTTAGTCTTATCAGAACAGAAACAAAATTTCCCATCAAACATAACACTCGTTGACTCCATCGAAGTTATTGTGGTCAAGAACTTCATCCTGCAACTGGATTCAGTTGATCCCGACAGCTATGACGTCTTTGCCTTTAAGCATTATCCCAAAATAAAACGTATTATATATTGGAAGACTTACTTCTAAGGGTGATATGGCCTTTACATTTCTCCAAGTGATAGACAGAGCCCAGTTTGCTGAAAAACCATCGTAGATGGCTGAAACTATGACACTGACAACATCCAGCATGTTCTGGTTGACATTTGGGTCATACTGGTCGTGCACCTGCCCAACAAATGTCAGTACAAGCAAAAATAGACATTGGTGTCTGATTAATAGTTTAAGGGGTTATTTGCGTCTAGGTGAGTCAAACAAGATGTCTCCAAGATCAAATGAGTGCAAACTGGCTTTTCGATTGTTTCTGAAAATGTCAAATATCACGTGGATTTCTTTTTACCTAGACTTTTGAAACTCAAACAGTGCACAATTATAGAGCATGACTTTCAGGCAATCTCCCGATTGAAGTGCAGTGATTTTTAAATGCAGCACCCATAAAAACTTCCGTTACTGACTAAACCATTTAACAAACCAGTTTAGCAAATATTCCCAACAATAGTGAGAGACGTACCTGCCAAAACACATTATCTGTGGCAGTGAAGGCGTTGGCTTTGACATCCGCCCAAAACAGCGCTATCATCGTCCGGTCACCGGGGAACGTTTTACCCTGGGGACTGGGGAACGCTCGTTTGTTCAGGCTTTGGTCGTTGGACAGGACAATCACTCCATTGTCGGTAAACTACAAAAAGAGAGGATGAATTGTGTCACATTGATGAATAAAAATGAGAAGAAGTGTTAAAGGGAATATACATCATTTGCTTTTACTGTAATTTTCAGAAATGGATGGAATTGGGGGGGGGTTGGAAATATATAACAAATATAGTTACACTGACTTTTTTGAGGTTTTGGTTCGAAAATGCTATAAAAACCAAGAAAAACGGTCATTTTCCTGTAGTCTGGTTCCCGACTCCATATAACAAGAAACAGAGCAGTTTACATACATTGGGGAATTGTAAGGTCAGGGAACCAGTCTAGCTGGCTCGTACCCGTTCATAGGTTTGTAATCGATTGCAAACAAGTGCGATGGTCAATTGGGCCAGAATTTGAAAAAAAAGGCCGGCTTTTTCCAACGCTGATCGGCCGATCAGCGTTGGAAATCTATCCAAAAATACCACTTTTCTTTAAGATGACAGTATACCAGGTGCCATGATTTTACAGGATGCTTTACACTGTCATTCACTAACAGTCCAGCAAGGTATTTCAAAATGATTTGGTAGTTTTATTTTTTGATGTTTGCAAATGTTGTATTTTCCCTTTAAAGGGCCCATGTGATGAGATTTCGTTGCTGTGATGGCAATTCAGGAAGACATAGATCAGTTTAGGGATTTTCTGTTCAAATTGTGAATCCAACGTTTAGTCATTGGAAACATTTTGTCCCTGGTCCACGGTTATGCACTGAAACAACAACGAAACGTCGAAGAGGAGAACATTTCCGACTGCAAAATATTCAAATTTCTAAATATGAATATGAATATGAATTTGAATATTCAAATATCATTAGCACAAAATGCCACTCTAAAAAGCAAACAAAAATTGAAATTAAGGTTTAAGGGGACAAAAAGTCCTTTTTCATGGTCAGCATTACAACACATGACTTTTCATGGGCCTTCCAAGTAGAAAGTCTTTCTGAAAAATTGGTTAAATGAAACTAAACTTTGTTCTTGGTAAACCCTTATAAACTCCTCTCGATTCAATGGTAAGTATTAAAGAGCGCATATAATTGTCTGAACATGTTAAAAGATAAAAGAGTTATTCACAAATACCAAAGACAGTTTACCCATTCTTATTGGTCGAGATCCCGTCACGTGGCCAGTCCTAAACGGATAATTAAGACCTGCGCGGTGGTCTTGAATACTTTTCCAGTGTCACATGGAATTTTGACTCGTATGAAAGCTTAAAAGAAAACTTTCTTGAAATTTCTACACTTTGTACGCCAGACAACAAACGTTGGAAACCTGCATTTGAGTTTTAAATGGGATTACATTAAATATTACATCAATTTTTTAGGTAAACAATAAACTACCAAAAAACGATTGCCAAGGGGCTGCCAATACTCACGTATATCTTTTCGTAAAGCTTGCTGCCGAAGGGAAAGAAGTTTGGTGGATAGATGGTAGGTGATATCAGATCCTTTGCTAAGTGTGGCTGCAAGCGAAATACACAAAGAGCAGATGCCAAATCACAATTAAGCCACATTGATGTGCACGCAGGTGGTTAGGCCCCAATATGTACAAGAATTATTTAATATGCATGGTCGAGCTGTCATCGAGAAATTCCTCTGCCTATTAACTAGCTGTGACCTGACTGTCTTTCTGTTGACCAGTGATTGACTTGACTGATTGACTGAGATGGTTGGATAACATATGGATGGTCGTATTGGATGGTCAGGTGCCATTGCATGTTATTTTCTGCATGAATCACATAACACTCAGCCAAAATAACACTTTCAAAACAAATCTAACACAGGTAAACGTAAAACACTGACAGCATTTTATATTCTTTTACTTTCGTAATTTTATTACTCCAGGTTAATGGCAGGATAATTTTGCGTAGGTTTTTTTTAACATGCATCGCAAAACTTACCCCCTGTGGTTCTTTTGACAAAAGAGAGTCTCCGATTTCTTCTCCAAATGGGACAAGACTGCCCTCTATAAAAAAAAAATGAAAACCTAGAAATAACAAACTACCAATTTATTGTATTTTAAAATTCACAAATTTGTTCAACTTTACGGTCTATGGATTTACTGAATTGGTTTTTTGCGTATAGATAACATTAATTGTGAAAACGTAATGTAGAGTATATAAAAAAAATATAGAAAATTTCAGCCGGGAAGCAGACGTTTAGCATGGTGGTATTGACATTTAGCAGGCTGCCCGGCCCTCCCAAAAAAAACCTCGGGGAGAATACTGTTTTACCAACAACGTTGAACGTGAAGAGCTTTGATCTTGAACACCCAACATCATTGACAGCACGGCATGTGATGGTATGCGGCCCGGCTCCAAATACACCTCCTGCAACACCGACACCGACGCCATCACCAAAATCTGTGCAATCGATGGTGACTTCACCAGCGTCCGTGGCATAAACCTCGGCCCATGTCACTGTAGATGTGTTCATGCCTGGATCCGTGCACTGCCCACCGACGTCAGGTACTGTCAGAGACGGGAAATCTGTAAGGCAAGAAAAATGTGGCTTAGCTGCACAACAATGACACCACTCTTCTTATTAACATTTCCAAAACTTCTGTTTACCCTTTTTCAGGCCTCAACGTTTTGTTTCGACGTTTGGAATGTAAACCATAACAAAATGATGTTTGAAACATACCGGAGCTACTCCTTTTTTATCCACAATGTAATGTGAGCCACCCGGCCCTCAAACCCACACCATGCACCTCTGGTATCCATACGACTTCAAAAAAGCCATTAAAACCACCGATCCAATGGACAGATCCAGTAGACACCGCCCCCTGGTGTTCTGACCAATCATAGCTGTGATTTATGTCCGACGTGCGTGCATGTGCGTATGATGCGCGCGGAAGCCACCCGGCCCTCAAACCCAGACCATGCACCTCTGGTATCCATACGACCTCAAAACACCCATTAAAACTACTGACTTGCCTTGTAATGGACCGATCCAGTAGACACCGTCCCCTGGTGTTCTGACCAATCCTAGCCGTGATTTATGTCCGACGTGCGTGCACTAAAGTCCGACATGCGTGCACGCGCGTATGATGCGCGTAAAAAAATGCAGCGTGGCATTCGAGAGGAGCACGTGTTAATCTGCCGTCGTGCGCTGTGGGTGGGCTTACTGGTTCGGTTCATTGACTTTTCATTTCATTTTGTTCTCCATTTTGGTCGCAGGGGTGATCCAGGCAATCCCTAATGTAAACAATTCTATTGTATACAAGCCTATGTGAATGTACACAAGCAGACTAGGTCTTCACGCCAAGTTTAACCCATCGACTAAGGTCACCCACGTGAAACCCCTCTTGTGGATGTACCATGGTCCATCAACCTCGTCCCCAGTGCTTACTTTATTTCCAACCGCGTTTCCAATAGTAAACCCTGGATAGGAAACTTTCTTCCTGTATCCTGATTGGATACCGCCATTGGCTAGTAATGGATTTTTATCGTGTACTTGGTGCTATATATTCACAACGTGCAGTACGTGTTTTCGCGATCATTCGTCCACGCCTTCTCGAAAATATTAATTTCCTTTCCAATTTGCTCATATTAATATGAAATATGATACTGAAATATGATACTGCATGTTGTCTTGATAAGATCGTAACAGTTTGATTTCAAAAATCGTGTTTTCGTAACTCACGCCGTGCTCGCGCTGCTACGAATTGACTCTGTTTTTACCCCAGACACCGCATACAAAAACAAACGCTAATGTGTAACGCATATCCAGGCACCAGACTGTTCCTCATTTACATACGTTTGCAAAAATCTTGCACATGCAAATGATCCAATACCAGGGTGAGAGAGCAGGTAGTGGTGGGCGCGTACTGCTCGACACCCTGGGGACGAGGTTGCATGGTCCATGGATCTAGTCAAAGATGACCTCGGGCTTGGCTACCACGTGGCTGGGACAATATAAAACATAGGAATGAGAGTAGACTGCATTCCATACTACCTCCGACCATAATGATGGCAATGGTGATTATGATGACAAAGGTGGGCACACTGATGAAGATGCATCATGTCGGTGATTTTGATGATGTTAATAAGATGATGTAGAATAATATGACGCACCTTATCCATAAGACGTTTGAGATGACAAATAATAACATTGGCTTACACATCCTTATCGTAGCACCGCTGTGTTTGGGTTAAAAAGGAGAACTACCCTCTCCTTATTAATGATGGTGAAAAGTACATCACATGGTATCTCCAACATTGTTTGCAGATGAGCTCTATAATTATACAAAACATAATACGTACATGAAACACTGAAAGAAATTAGGCAGTCTGGGAAGGCATTATCTGCCGAGGAGCAGACCACGTGGTGCGTCCCAACACCAAACACACCCCCGGTAGTCTCCACAGTGGCTCCATCGAAGGAATCTGTGCAATTTACGTCGGAGCTAGAACCCGGGGGGCCGAGCGACCAACTAATCTCTACGGACGACAGTCTGTCCGAAATACAGCGGTTGTCAACTTTTGGACACTGCAGGTAGTTACTGTCTAAAGAACAAACATCGACAAACTGATGAACCTTCCTCTCTGGCTGACAGGTTCAGCTACGCCATCACAACAGTCAAACTCGATCAATGACTGCTTTTAACATTTACAAATTCCCTGTTTAATTAAAATCTACCACATCTACCACACACAATTTGACCGCAGTGTTAACAGGGATGAGGTCTGACTTTTTTTCTTTTTTTCTTTTTAGCTTTTTGGGCATTTAAGCCGAAACAGCTCTTGTTTTCGTTAAAATTGTGTTTCCTTTTTTTCCGACTCTTAAAAGGTTTTTGTAAACCTCTTTCTTGTACACATACATTTTGGCACTTTCCTCAATCTGATCAACTGCAAATTTGGCACGTTCTTAGACCAGAACCTGAAGATGTGTGCTAAATATGTTCATCACGATGACGTCATAAGGTGTCTAGTTACTTCACATGAAATGCGCATATTTTCTCCACAATGTTTTGAACACGTGTTTTTCTTCAAACTTTGCACTATAGCACTTTCATATGTAGGGTAGACTTTAAACCACTACCGAAAATGGAACCCAATGGTTTTCGATACGATAACATCCTTTTATGTCACGTGACATCATATTGAATGTGCATTTTTCGAATCACCATAGCTTCGGAAGTCTCAGTTCGATTAGTTTTAAAATTGGTATGCAAATAGACAAGGATGTGTTACAGCTACATATTATAGTGGTTACAGATACATATTTAAATGACGTCATTATTTTGGCATAGCCGGCTTTTTTTACCAGCCGATGCATGAAACAGAAGTGGAAGAAATATGTGACTGTAGGCAAGGATTGTATTAATTGAGGCTGATTGCATGTAACTCATTGTACCCTTGGACGAAATAAACTTACCGCTGTCACAGCGTGGTCCTGAGTATCCGGGATCGCAAAGATCGACATCTGTGCACTTTGGATATGGTTTGCCTGGTCCTGTACATTCCACTCCCTCAGCGGATTCTGTTTACATATCATATACCGTACATAATGGCAGTGCGATCACTTTAAAAACGAATAATTTGGGGGACGGATCTGTGACATATAGCTTCCTCAATGAGAATCATATTTCTAATATGACCTTTGTAGTAAACTAAATGTCATATTATAGAAACGTACACGTGTCTCTTAATTGTTTTTAGGGGTTGTTTTATGCTAACTTAACATTTCAAGTTCGAAAGCACTGGAGTAATGTTATTTTGGAAGGCGCTTCACGGCATATTCTCTGTCGATGTAAAAACACGCAGTCACTGTAAAGTCAGCCAGGAACATTCGGACATTATCCTAACTGCCTTTCATCTATCTTCGCAGTGGAGCAGCCCTGACTTGACGATCTTTCCTCAAAACTATTTTTGAAATTGTGATCTTTCCTGCATCTCTTATAATATTCATCTCATTGGTATTATGGATTTCAATTTGTTTTTTTTTATTTACTTACGAGAACAGTCATGGCCACAGTTTTTGTAGGAGCAAGTGCAGTCGAGCCCTTCGTTTGACTTACAAATGCAGTTTGGTGGGGATCCAGTTGCTTCACAGAATGTTCCATCTGTTGTAATGATATCCATATACACTCTTTTAATGTAATCAATATTTGGTAGTGGCATATATACAATTTTCTCAAAAGTACCTGGGGCAAACTCCATCTTCATTTGGAGCTAAGTTTGCCTATTATATTAATAAGGTTTTTTTTTCGAATATAATCTCCGATGTTGCTACTTGTTGTTCAGGTCTCGTTTTCTGGTCTCTAATCACTGAATAGACATTTCCTGGGTTTACACACTCTTCTTACAAGCCCTTATGATGAGGTAACTGTAGCATTGCTCTCGGGCCTTCTTACTCATTGCATACATTGGGGTTCTTTATCCTTGAAGGGGGAGAACTTGTGTTCACAGGAACGGAGTGCCCATCTCTCTTCCGAAGCGATTAGGCCAGACTCGAGTCCATGAAATGCTGCTGCATGGGGGGATCACCACATCTCCTCCACAGCGAGTCTGTTACCTTTCCAGCATTGAATAATGCCGGTACCTATTTAACATCTGGGTTGAGAGGAGTGCCCTACTCAAGGACACAACACGCATGGCCACGGCGGGGCTCGAACCCACAATATCACGGTCATGAATCCTGTGCCCTACCGCTACACCACACCTTACTAAATATTAATTATCGCACACACCAAGCTGCACGTACCGGAAACCTCTGTCACCGTCACGTATGTATCACAGTGTGCGGTGGTTGAATTGTCAGTAGCGGTGTAGCGCACCATGTGAGGTGATGCTCCCAGACTGAGAGTTGTTGTGTCGCCCACCTCGTATATCGAGCCGCCAATGTTTATGCTGATGGTATACTGGCCGGAGTTGTCGGATGCAGACTGGACGTCTGGCAAGGAGACCGTTGAGTAGCTCTTCCTGCAGTCCGTGTACACTGTGAAGGCGGCTGGGCAAGTAATGCTGGGCGGTTCCACATCTGGAAATGACCGTACAAATCAAGATTCACTTGATTTCGTAATTTTTGCTTTTGACGAAAATCCAGCCAGATTTGATACATTTGTCTATTTAGGGGTCTACTGCTTTTTTAATTTGTAACTTCAGGTCAATTCTTTCATTGTATAGTAGTTTGTGCATTAAAGAAGGTAATTTATTTGTGAACCCTACATAATAAGATAAGAACAAAATATTTTTAAAAGGTCAGATTTGTACCTTCTACATTCTTGGTTATATTACATGAAGGTGCATTAATTTGTACCATTAATAATGTTGTTGTACAAACACAATGATTGATTAACTGATATTATGAATGACGACGGCCTGTAGACAAAAATGTTTCTAGAGGTTGATAAATTAACCACCATATCTTCAGACAATAATTGATTCTAGTGGTGCAGCATGGCCACAAAATGCTAATGTATTGTGCAAATTGTGATAACAGTATGAAACCTTGCATGTTGGTTCTTCATGCCATGATAATTTTTTCAGATATGGAGGCATTTCAAACTTGACCTCTGGTGACCTTTAGAGGTCAATGAACTTTGCATACACTATTCATAACTTTTATTCTTCGAAAGTTCACTTTCCGATGACTGAAGTCTATGTCATAGGTCTTGATACAATGAAAGTAATGATCAGATGTGGACAAATTCATATCTGACCTCAGGTGACCTTTGAGAGGTCAATGAACTTTGTAAACCTGTTTATAGCTATTTGTAAGATTTATTTTTTACGATTCATATCTAAATTAATGGTGTTCATGCTATAACGAACATTGTCATATATATGTTAGTTCGTTTTCAACCTTTGGTCACCCTACGAGAGGTCATGACCTTTGTAAAACAATAGCCTACATATGGATATAAATCAGATATTCATAATTGTAAATGCCACTTTTGTCATGATCCAAGTCAAAAACGTGACTTTTGGTGCCATGAAAAGAATGTTCAGATGTGGGGACATCATATTTGACGTTTATAGGTACCCTTCGGGAGGTTGATGAACTTTGTATATCTTATTTGCCGTTATTTATCATATTTATTCACCAAAACGCCACTTTTGGTGACCAAAGCGTCAATAGTGCAAAGAACGGTATTGCACCTTTTAGTTAACAGTCATGTTATAAATTCAGACCCCACTGACACTGTTAAGGTGACTTCTAACCTCATTTCTCCTTGTTCTATAGTCAGACGCAATATGGTGGAGATTGGAGTAGAAATGTGTGGGTGTGTTTTATAATGGAAATTGTATACATGTCAAGCAATATTCACTTGTGTGTACTTATTGGACCCTGCTGTATCCACTTGGACTTGGATAGCCACGTTTTTAACCTTTTTACCATGGTCACTGTAAGAGAGTTATGCTTATATGACGTGTCGCTTATATTCTTTCACGTTTGTGTCTGCCCTTATAAATAGGAAAATTGAGATCGGAGGTCATGTAAAAAAAAATGTTGGGGTCTGACTTCATTATACATTGTAGAAAAATTATTAAAATACACTCCCTTTGCTCTGGTTAGACTTTGATCATGAAAAATGACATTTGGAAGATTAAACATGATGAATAATGGCAATCAGAGTCCATTGACCTTGCAAAGGTCATTAGAGGTCAAATATGAAATGTCTTCATAGGCCTCTCTAAAAATTCATATCATGGCAAGAATACCAAAAATTAAGATAAGGTTATGAAAAAGTTGTAGTTAATTCTCTTAATATCTATAAATAGGATGCACAAAGATCATTGACCCCTTGAAGGCCATCAGAGGTCAGGTATGAGATTCCCTACATGTGATTTCCTTTCATAGCATGAGCCACTAAACATTATGACTTGGGGCTGGAAAAAAAATGGGGTTTAAATGATATATCGTATAAATAGCTATTAGAGTTAGTGCAGTTAAAACAAAGTTTATTTTCCTCTGGAAGGTCATCAAAGGTCAATTGTGAAATTTTTTGCATTCAGTCGTTATTTAGATTGTACGAAGACTATACATAGACTTAGAAGTCGTGGGAAAGTGATATTTTAAAGAATAATAGGTATAAATAGAGTATTCAAAGGTCATTGACAACTCAAAGGTCACCAGAGGTCAGATACGAAAAGTGCCTCCATATCTGAAACAAATTTGTCATGGCATGAAAAACCAACATTTAAAGTTTCATACTTTTATTACAAAATGCACAATTTTTGTCCCTATGCCGCACCACTATTCTTGGTTTTTTTTCACAAAGAAAACATGCAATTTCGAGAAGAAAAAACTGGCGTTCCAGTTACCTGTGCAATACACGCCGTTCCCTGCATATCCAGGTCTACAGGTGCATGTGAAGCCTTCGAAGGTATCATCGCAGATTGCATTGTCATCACAGTTGTGCAACGGCGCATCCGGGTTACATTCATCGACATCTACATGATGTATGAAGCACAAGAAAACATTAACATATCAGGTATTTAATTACTTTATACACTTACTGTAACCATTAGACAGAGATGTATAGGCAAAAATAAAGGCCCAAAGTAGAGGCCTCAAAGTAGTGTGAAATGTTTCATACGTGGTTTTCATACCACTTTTGTTTTATTTTGGCTGAAATTTCAATTTGCTGGACGGCTGTGCTGATTGGTTCAAAACCACATCAACATAGAACGCCCTTCGTACAATCGGGCCGTGTGATAGACAGCACAGTCTATTAACAGCTTATTAACCAGGTGTTTGGCTAGTAAACCACTCTCTCAAGAAAGGAGGGGGAAGGAAGAATGTTAATCAACGCACTCTGATACTCCCATCCGTCCCCTTGGCCGGATTTAAGGTTGAACACGTGCAAAGTCGTATTGTTTTCAATTTTGCATAAATATATGCATACATAGGCCCTATGTAATTCTTTGTCAATGTCTGTACTGATTGTTCATGGAATTCAAATGCGGAGTGGCTCCGATATAACTGCCTCTGACCTGGTTGAGCGGTAGTAGTTGAATACATTGCGGTAGTAGTTGAATTCATTGCGCAATGCTCAATGTAGTCTGAACAGCAGTCTCCGGTCAGTTCGCACGCAGCTTCGCACCAACAATCTCCATACCGATAATTGTCTAAAAGGCATCGACCGGCACAGCTATCTATGGAAAAAAAAACCCAACTACATGTGTATGTAAAGTGTGGCATAAATAACCATCTGAGGAAAAAAAATCATTTTGCCAATAAAATCAACGTTAGAAAAAGTTGGTATCTATGGATGCAACACAAGTGGCCTATTCTGTCTTTGTCTATTTTGTGGGCAGTGATCAGGCGCGGCCGGTGGGGGGGGGGGTAAAAAATCGGCCAAATGTCCTAACAAAAAAACCTATTTACATTTTAGCAATTATTTGCTGAACAAAAAGCACCTGCAAAAATTCCAGGATCAGCCCCAGAATGTACAATTTTAGTACTTGCTGTCCATCAACAGAAGCGTGGACTGCAAACTCGTTTTTCTTCCAACCTTTAATTTTTGTATAAAATGATACTGATCTTCTGTCATCACCTTTTACTGGCTATCACTATTTTGGGTTGAGTGGTCCGCATAATAATTAAGAAATCACAACAAACAATCACATCGGGCAAACACAACATGGTGTATTATTTAGAAGCGTCGATTCTCACCGTTCATCGCGAATTCAAAGCAAATTTGCAGTAACTAATCTCAGATGCCGATTCCTCTTCTATCTCCCTCTTTATCGCATTTTACATTTACCCTATAGGGATTGTGCCCTATGGTAGAGTCATTTTCCTGGAATCCGTGACCATGTTGCGGATACCTTTTTTTCCTCAATGGATTTGACAAAGAGGACCAATTTGAAGCTCCCATACACCTCCCAAAAGTGACGGGAAACTTTTTTACAGCACGTTTTTCAAAATGGCCGCCGACGCCATATTGAAAAACATAAAAAGTGATATCTTGGGAACAAGATAAGCCATATTGATAAATGAGGTGTCGATCCCTGTTATTTCTGGCATGACAAATCTGATAGTAGCCATTACGTTTCGGGACCATTGTGACCTCAAAATTCAAAATGGTGGCTGGTAGCCATCTTGAAAAAACACCAAAGTATTATATCTCTGGAACCAGAGGAGCAAAACAAACATTAGAATGGTAATGTTGACGTCCAAAGACTACCATGACCTTTCAAAACGTCAATCTGCAGATGTTATCTCTTGCGCCAGAGGTTCTTTGTATGTAACTGAGGAGCCATCCCCTTTATTCCGCCACACCTAACTTATTTCAGTGGTTATTTTGAGTTTTGTCTTCTTTTTCTTTCTGTTATTACTAATATTAATATGTTTTAAATAGCAGGTCAAATAGCACGTCATGGTAGTCCCTGAAAAGTCAAAAGAACCACTCTAATGGATTGTAATGCCAGAATTACTTGCAAATAACATCTTAGCTGTCTGTTTTGCTGCTTTGTTTCCAGAGATATAATACTTTGGTGTTTTTCAAGATGGCCATTAGCCGCAATTTTGAATTTTGAACTCACAATGGTCCCGAAACGTAGTGAATACCATTTTAGCAGATTTGTCATGCCAGAAATAGTGGGAATCGACACCTCATTTATCAATATGGTTCATCTGGTTCCCGAGATATCAATGTTTATGTATTTCAATATGGCGTCGGCGGCCATTTTGAAAAAAGAAGGTCAAATAGCAGGTCATGGTAGTCCCTAAAAAGTCAAAAGAACCATTCTAATGGATTGTTATGCCAGAATTAATGGCAAATAACATCTTACATGTCTGTTTTGCTCCTCTGGTGTTTTTCAAGATGGCTACCAGCCGCAATTTTGAATTTTGAGGTCACAATTGTCCCCAAACGTAATAACTTCCATTTTATCAGATTTGTCATGCCAGAAATAGTACAAATCTCATTTATCAATATGGCTCATCTGGTTCCAAAAATATCACTTTTTATGTTTTTCAAAAAGTTTGCTGTCACTTTTGGGAGGTGTAGCCTGACTCGACTACTAGTGTTCAGGGCTCGTGACTCATGATCGAAGAGGCAGGTGTTCGAAACCAGTTACTGGTCATATGTTGTGTCCTTGGGCAGGCCACTTAACCCCCACTTGCCTCTCTCCACCCAGGAGTTGTTAACAGCATTAGCTGGGGAGTAGCCTGCAGTAGCATATATACCATTCAAGAGGAATATATATATTCTCTTATTTTTATTTACGTTAATTTACCCCTATTAACTACATTGATCTAAATTGTAATGACCTTTTTATTTGAAAACAGCAACCACATAATTTCTACTAGACATTGGCCTACCGCAATTTTGTTCATCAATGTCGTCAAAACAGTCCAGTTGACCGTCACAACGCCATCTCCCATCAATGCAGACAGAGTGACCGCAATCAAAGTTGCGCGATGAACATGGTATGGTGTCTTGAAGAGAACAAAGGAACATAAAACGGACAATTGTAGGTACAAGGAAGATTGTTTTTGCTGATTTCTGATGTTAAAACGTGGATCGATGTACGGGAATACATGCGACATCGAAATAATTATTACATGTACATTAGTCATTTTAAAATATGCAATCCGCATGTGATTTCGAATTTCACACTGAAAATGGATTTGTGTTTACAATTGATATTTACACAATTCGAATTATTGGTGCCCAACAATAACTCGGCCTTTGCAGAGGCCTTTTTGCAGAAGTTGCAGAAGAGTTTCGTAAAATACAAATAACATCCTTGGGCAAACATCTTATTGATGTCCTGCAATGAAATAAAGGGGCATTCAAATCGTCACCGTTTTCACGAAGAGCCACATATGTCAAACATTACATTTTTTTCGATTTTGATTTTTTTCAATATTTCGCATTAAAACAATGTACTTAACCATTTTGACATGTTTCTGTAAGCAAAACATCATTCATTTCTAAGTTACATTAATGTTGCAAGGGGCAGAAATCTCGATAAATGCATTTTGCGTTTTCACAAAGAGCCACATACATTTTGGCCCTTTGAACGCGTACAAAACCCATTGCACGGAAATACGTAAAAGTAGGTCAAATGAGATTTGAGTTTTCACGAAGAGCCACATATCTTTGTTACATTTTCAGCTGCGCGCGCGTACTCACGCGCGCCTATAGAAATACACGTTGAACAGAAAGGGCCAATATCTCGGAAACCTGAATTTGCGTTTTCACGAAGAGCCACATATCTTTACTAATTAATTTTTACTAATTAACTGCTGTATTAAGTCTTATTACCAGGTTCATGTAAAATTTCAGCTCTCGTAGAATCGTGTGATGGTTTCCTTGCTGCACAAAGTTGTTGCAAAGTAGTATTTCTTGAAGTTTTAAAATATGAGAAACTTCTTTTGCGATTATCTCGAAAACACTTTTCTTCAAAATCAACATAATATATATAGTATGTGGCTGTTCGTGAAAACGGTGACGAAATATGCTGAAAGTGCCAATACAGCAACCGTTTGAAGCTTTTAAATGGTGTCCTAAACTGTGGTGTGGTTATGTGCTATACTGACATTTGAGGTTAAACAGCAAGAGATAAGCCCTATCACTCACATTGTTCTAAAATGCTTCATTAGAAAACAAAAAGCAATGGTGCTTACAATTTGATTGCACACTAGAAGCAGTCAAGACAAATCCCGAAAAACTGTTCTTGCCAGATTCCAAACTGAACCACATCGTCCGGTTATCGGAGAGTAGATTTGGTGGAGACCTACGGTTTGAAACATAGAACGTGTCGTTAGCGCCGCTGTCCCCTGCCTTGAATATGCCGCGCTGAGAAGAAACTGAAAAACTATGGAAAGTGACTAGGACCCTTCGATTCGCCTCTGTCTGTATGGTCCAGGTTGTTTCCAGGTTTGTCGGGTATCTTGGATAAAACGGAGAAGTAATCCGGACGTTTTCGTCCGCACCGAGAAATATATTGCGATCTAGAGACAAAGAAAAAAAAAGACGATTCGTTTAAGTTCATTATTCCTTCAACTTGTGCAATCCATGCTCATCTGGTGTGACACCTAAGGAATACCGATAATTAATTTTAAAAGGATTCTCCCCACCAACCCCACCCCCCCCCGCCCACTTAGAACGAACCAACGTTAACCTGATGGGAAATAGAAATGGATTAATGATATTTAGTAAATGATAGTCGTTACGGCACATCAAAGTTAATGTTCTTATACATTATGTTTTCCAGCGTTTGGATCATTGTTACAAATGCGTATGATCTGTGTTTACCTGGGTCGGCATTATGGAGAGTCGACATAAAGCATTCCTGGTTAATAGTCTATTTACCCTTAAGACAACCCTAATTTTCATCCTAATGTTTTTTTGACATATCACCATATTGGCAAAGCGCCAGATTAAATGGACAAAGAAAATTGGCTATTTCATTAAACTTTAATACTTTCTTTCTTTCGTTTTTTTTATTAAAATTTTGTTCCCAAAATTGTGTTGACATGAAAACGTGTACAAATGTAATTAGTCAGTTGTGTAATTATGTTCTTACTTTCACAATCGAATTCATCACTTCCATCCAAACAATCATTTATTGCGTCACACTTCGAAGAATTACTTATGCAGACTGAATGCCCACAGTCAAACTCGTAAGGAGAACACGTCATTTCCTCTGTACGACCAGAAAAAAAATCAATGGAATAAGAATATTAATAATAATAATAATAATATTCATAAAGCGCACTTATCCACCTTGACTGGTGCTCAAGATGCTACATCATAATTACCCCTGCTCATTGGGCCAATGAAAATTCCAAATACCATCCCAGCTCCCTGGGGAGTATACAGCTCGATGCTGCCTGTTAGGCACAAGGAAGCTAATTCAATCACAATAACCATCTCTGCCCTCACATGTACCAATATACTTGTTGGAAGGAGAGAAGCAATGAGTGACAAAATGTCTTGCCCAAGGGCACACGCACCTTTCTGTTAGCATAGAATTGTGGAAATGAGCCATGAAATAAGGCCAGGTAGATGCTTGCAATACCTGTAGCTGGCACGCTGGCAACAGACAACATAAACCCGCGTTTATTGACACTGCCATCTGATTTGAAAGTAAGCCACATCACAGGACCAAAGGATAGCAGATCAGGTGGAAACCTGTCCCAACTCCATCTGAAGAAGGCGTTGTCTGTGCTCCTGTTGCCGTCTCCTGCCTGGACAAAGTCAGTCAGGTGCTCGGTTTCGAATTCGGAGAATCGGACGCGAATCTTGCGGTCTTCTTCGGTGTGGATGATCCATGTTATCTCCATGTTATATGAATACCTGGATGGATAGTTTGTAGTCCCAAGCTCGGCTGTTTCCATTGCCCCAAAGAACAGAACACGATCGCTGTCTAAAGAAACCGAAATATAGGTCTTTAAGTAGTTTGAAAGACTCCGTTGGTATATTTACATTCTTCAAATATTGGAATTAAAATTTTGAAAATTAATTCTTCTATTCCTTTGTTTAAATATTTCTCTCTTTCTTGCATTTAAAAGAATTCCAATTGGTTGAATAAGTTTGCCATATATAAGAATTTCTTTTCATAAGACAATAAATATTAACAAAAAGAACACCAAGTTGGGTGCTAACCAACATCAAGCTAACCGGATAAGACATATTCTTTTGTTTGACAAACATTAATACAACTTTGCTCAAAACATGATCAATGTCAAATGAATTATTTACCACAGTTATGCTCGTCACCCTCTGCAACTAACAAGCAATCCACTTGGTTGTCACATTTCCAAATGTCAGGGATGCAGACAGAGTGATCACCACAGTCAAAGTCACTTGGGGAGCACGTCAAGATTTCTGCAACGAGATGAGATGTGTTGTTGATCGATCTTGGTTAAATCCCAACCGCCCAAAAATACAGCAAAAGGCAAAATTACGTTATTAATTAATGTTAGTGTTTCTTAACACTAACCGTGACAACAAAAGCATGTCATATATAGTCTGACCAAGACCTTATCAGCGTTGATTTACAAACCATCGTGAATAATAACAAGTCAGGTAGGTTTTATTTGTTCATGCACTGATCGAGAACGCTGACAGAAAATTCACAGAGTAGTTCTTATTTTTAAGACAACCGAAAAGGATGTCTTCGACACCTTGCTATAGGAATTTAAATCAAAAACATGTACCCTTGGTAGAATTGCTTACCTGAAGAAGGTACAGCAGAAACCACTAAAGAAAATCCAGAGCCGCTGTTATACTCGTCAGAGATAAATCGAAGCCACATGTCACTGCCAATGGATAGAAGATCGGGAGGCATTCTAGACCCATGCCACTTAAAAACCTGAGTGTTGGCTGCAATGCTACCATCTCCTGCTTGGAGAACATCACCACCGTAGTACATGTAAGAAGAGATTGCAAAGCTGGAGAATTCAATGCGAATCTTCCAACCCACTTCGGTTTGGACGATCCAAGTGATATTGAGGTTGCTGGGGTAGCTGACTGGATATAGTGTCGAACAAATGCGGGCTGTCTCATTGGCCGGAATAAACAGCAAACGGTCTTTATCTGAAAAGAAACCCGAATCAAAAACTGACTGCCTCTCCTTTGTAGGGAACATCATGAATACATCTGATTTTTTAATTTTTTTTTAATCATGAAAGGCATACCTGGACCTTAACAGAAAAAAAAATCATTATTGCCTAAAAAAGACTACTGTCGGCTTGTCGCCCGGCGATTCACCTGCCTACTGAAGCTAGTTTGTTTTCTGATAGTGGGTATGTGGGCAGGAAGAGAGTTCCATACTCGGGCCGTAAGTGGTAAAAAGAACCTTTGATGAGCAATTTTGAACTTGTTAACTGAACTGTCAGGTCTGGTAATCGGACAGACTGCCAAAGGTATGGATCTAGAGTATACCTGTGTAGTATCAGCTGGCAAAGGAGTACTGGAACCTCCTGATATTGTTTTTCTCTTAGCAAAAAAAAGATTCACCAATACAACGTTGATAATTGTATCGTTACCGCAGTCCAGCTCATCAGTGCCATCTAGACAGTCTGAGATGGTATCACACTGCAAGGCGTTGCTAAGGCAGATCGAATGTCCACAATCCACGTCACCCAAGGAACAGGTCAGAGCTTCTGAAAGTCAAAGCGAAGAAATCCAGAAAAATGATTTGTAATTCTTCACATATATCGTCCCCATTTTCTGCTACAGCCTTATGGTCTGAGACTGACCAGTCAGTTTACTTCACCTCATTAATATTCATGATCAAATTGGAGCACGTCATTTTCCGATTCTGCCGCGCGTCTGGGAAGAAAAGAATGATACGCGCCCAGGTGATCTCATCGGCCCAATGAGCATCCACTTCGCTTCAGTGCGGTATTTTTTTTTGGTTGCACCGAAATTTCCCTCTGGAACCTGCCTCGAAGACATGTAGGCCTGGCATGTGGCACTAGTCTGTTGTTGTGGACCTTGTAACTACTACAGTAAAGACACATGTTGGCACCAGACAATTTCATTGACTGACGAAGAACTTAAATATCAAATGCTGAATAAAGATGCGAAAATTTACGAAGGCCGTTAACCTAAAGGCAGTGTAAAGCTACTAAAAAGGCAGTGAGGCTACTAAATATTTATGAGGTGTAGTAAAACACAAATACAGCATGGCTTATTTCTGGAAAATGGAAGGAACTACTGGTCCCTCGTAGTCCGTGGGACGGAGCCCGAAAACGCTTTAGTTTTCGAGATCTGGTTCACCGAATTTTATAAAACTTGCCAGATATGTAGATTATGGTGTACCATATCAGAAAAACGTTGTTCCCCGGTCCACGAATTGTCTGGGAATGAGAAATTCTACGACAAAAACACGCACGAATTGTGCATGAGAAAAAAGAAAGAAATAGGGGCCTCTTTTGACACAGCAAATATACATTTTACACGCAATGCATGCGCGCGCGAGGCGGGTTCGCCCGTCTTGCTGAACATTTGTTTAATGTTAGATTCTAGCCTTTTTATTTGTAATTATTTCTAAAGCAAGATGCTTATTACAGTTAATTTAAATTTGAAATAACCAGGGAGTTCCTTATATTATAAAATATCTTGTAAATGACAAGCCTTTATGAAAGAATAATGTGTAAAACCCATGAGCCCCAGAACTTGGAAGTTGCTTCGTTGTGATATCCCACAAAAACTGTAAATCAGTCAAAATTAGATTAATTTAGATTAAATTTGATAAGAACGATTTGAAACAATAAATAACAAATACGATCCAAATACTTTTTCTATAACTTTTTTTATTCCAACTTGGATGTGCTGTACATGGCATACTGCATTCAGCCAAAAGAAATACACAGATGGAAAAATCTTAATCAGTTAGTGTTGTTTTCTTGAATGAACAATTTGAGTAAAGACGGCAGGTACCTCAAACAGGATGAGTTCATGTATTCCAAATTAAATGACAAAGATCCTCCCCAGAAGAAAGAGCCCCAAAAGAACAGCTTCCAGTAGCAGATAACTTTACAAAAGTTGTTTAAGGTGTGCAGGCATTCCACTTTAAGTAAAAACTTGGAATCAAACCATCTAGTATACATTTGTTTCTTGAACTTCTGTTTTAAACGACGATACAGCCAATTATTTCCTTTTTGGCCCTATCCATTCCCCAAATCCCAATATACACCACATCAAACATTCATGAGGGTTTAATACAACTTCAAACACACCTTATGCAGTGTTACATGTATCTTTTTGCCAATTTGGTTAACAGCCTTCATGAAAAAGAAATTAAAACAAAAATAAGTTTTCTAAATGCCAGTTTGTAAACAAACACAAATGTGTTTTCACAGATATCAATTATTCTGACCACACCAATGCAATGGCACTTCCTCAGTTGAATTTCTGCAATTACAGTAGGTGTCAAATACAAGAAACAATAAGAGCAATTACACAAATGCACCGAAACAATTCTGAGCACATCCATTTTGGATTTGACAATGTGCATAAGAAGTTCTTCATTGTTGTTGTCTTCCGCCGCCTGTAGCAATCTTTCAGCCTGTAGGGTAGTACATGTGACCAGGGGTTCTTGCCCCCTCTTCCTTGTGACTCGGCAGGTCACACACTTCTCCTTCCTGCAAAGGATGCACTGTTTGGGAAAAACATGTTGTGATCTTGCTGCAGTCTTGGAAACCGTTTGCGTGGCTGAACGGAGTCTTCTCGTTTTCACAGGTGGGTGGGGAACATTTTTGGCTGTTTCAGTTTCTAGAATACAGTAGAGAAACAGAAAATACAATCTTATTCAACTGTTTACATGTAATTAACATTTATTTGGTTGTATTTATTGAAATAAGGCCATTTTTTTTCAATGAAAATGTTCTGTTGCTCTCAAATAAACAAAATCAGGAGGGTATATGTCATGTTTCTTCCTTAAATTGTGAGATTATCTTTTTTGGGGGGGGGGGTCGGTTGGGGAGGGTAAACAACAGTATACATTAAAACCTTCCCCTTCTTCGAAATTACAAATAAATGGAAAGAAAGTTATCAGTTCTTGGGCCTAATACTGGTATACACATGTTCATGTACATGGCCATGTATATATTTGTGGATGGTACACTAGCCCAGGTGGACTCCCTTTCCTCCCTACGTTACACGTACATTGCGTTTTTATAGCTAAAAGTAAAGGTTTTAAAAAATACATTAAACTCTTTGGACTGTCTTTTCATAAACAAAATACATTTCACATGGACACTGGGTGAACTGAACTATATGACAACAGTTTTCCAGTGTAACTTAGTTACAGACATCAGATAAATACTGGGGGAAGGGAGATTATCAACAGCACCTCACAAATATACTTGTATAAGTTTATCACACCATCCTCCCCCTGCAGGTTTTTTTCATGAAGGTTACCAAATTTGTTAATGAATAGAAATGGAAGCAGCAGTTTCTATACAAATAAAATGTACCTGCAACTTTAGACTTCTCTTTTTGCTGGGCTTGAACTGCTCTCTTCACCTTGGACTTGTCAGTGTACAGACTGTAGCATGACCTATACAAAAAAAATGTGGAGGTTTACATTTACATAGTACCAACATGACCAATAGGCCTACCATGACTACACAATTGCAAGGCACTAACATCAAACATGTTCACTAACGTTTATACACAATCATTGACTGCATTTAAGGGCCCTGTCACACTTCTGCGTATCCTAATTCCTTATGAGTTGCGCATTGACATTTTTTTCATACGCAGTCGTACGCACAATACGCACCTCATATGCATCTCTATCGTTTTGTGTAGGTTTTATGTACGCAGATATACCCATGGTATGGCCCAGTACGCAGGATAGGTTTGGGCATGCACAAAACTACGCTGCGTACTCTGTTACGCAGGTCATAAGTTATACATACGCAGCGCATCGGTCCTGCATCGGTCGAGTGCATTATGAGTACGCTATGTGTTCGTGAAGCACCCCGTCTGCATATGAGCCGCCTGTATTGGACGTATACATAGCGTACTGGCAGCGCAGATGCAACGCACGCTGGACGGCGAGCGGCGGAAATGCGGCGGGAATACGCTCAGAAGCGCGTCAAGCATGCGGTCGGCATAAGTCGGGTGCGTCCGGAATACGCTCGGCATGCGCACTGCATACTGACCTATTCGCAGCCCAAAAAAATAACGTTGAGCACTGCATACGCAACACATACACATCTCATACGCAATGGATGGGCTGAATTTCATTACTTGTACGCTAGATGTGCGTCGCACATAAGTCAAAGTAATAAAAAAAAATTCGACGTTTTGAGCGTACGGCTGCATATTGAAAAATTTTGATAAGGAACTCATAAGGAATTAGGAATTAGGATACGCAAAGGTTACTCCTAGAACTATGAGGCTCCACGTACAATGACGTAGTGTGACAGGGGCTTTAGTAGTTTTAGGAAGGCATAAAAATCTACATGTACTGTGCATGCAGGCCCCCCTATGAGTATGACATGACTTTTCAGAGCCCCCCCCCCCCCTTAATGCCCTTGCCCTTATTTTATCTCGATCATCATGATCATAAAATAGTCAAGTCATCTGGTCATGGACATGATGGTAGGTTACTAGATATTTATATAGCTGGAGTTAATATTTATATTACACAATCTCGAAGTGAAGGGAAGTGTATGATTTGTATCTCACCGATGATGACCGGCATTTTTCTCTAGGATCGTGAGATTGCAACCGCATACTGACGGGCTGATCATGCTGATCCGTAGCAACACTTGCGCCGGCTGACGTGGCGCATGTTTTGGCGATGAACTGCCTTGGCCCTGGCATGCCTGGCCCTTGGCCTTGCTATCTCGGCTTGCGGTCCTTTTGTGACCAGCTGTGCTCCGTAAATAACTGCACTTCACCCTTTCTAGTCGGAAAGTGCATGAGACACTGAACTGATGATTTTGGAGCATTTTCACCTTCTGTTTCCGCTGCGGGCTCGGACCCGGTACTTGCTTCCGACGACATGGACGACGCCATGTTGGACTCGCCTCTTGTCGACGTATATAGAACGTGCAATTTGATTGGTTCTTTGGCGACGCAACACAAACCTTGCACGTTATTGGTTAATTTGTATCCTCTCTCGGGCGTTATATTTGTCTAACGATTTTTTGGCTGTAACCTCGAATTTGATGTTAATTAAAATTCATTTGTGAAGTCCCAAACCACCCACGAATGCGGGAACGTGGTTTGTTAGCGCTTTCTATTTTTGATCAATGGAATGAGAAATATTAGAAAAAATTCGGAAAACCAGATCGCGTAACGAGCGAAAAAAAGGCCTCGTCCCACGGACTATCGGTGTAGGTCAGCTTGACTACCTCCCCCGCTTTGTGTCCGGCGGTAGTCAAGCTGACCGACCCCTCGGGACCAGTAATTCCTACTACTTTCCCTCAAACCATGCTGCATTCGTGTATACTAATAACTGCTGATTTCCGAGTAAAATAGGGAAAATGAATGTATGCATTATGGTATCATGGTGACCAGTTAAAGTGCCCTTTTTTCCTGTTCCTGTTAGGCCCCCCAAAAAATCGGTCTCTGGTCAGACCAAAGTTCCGGAATTGACGCGGCCACGCGGCTTTTTTTGTTGTTGTTTTTTCTTTTTTTTTCCTTCAAGCTTGGATTGTACAGACAAGGTGGGGTACTATTTTGCTTTTTTGGTGTTCTCATGTACATTGGGGTCCTCCATGATTTGCCTTGGTGCTTTCGATCATTTGCCTTACCTTGGTAAAAAAACAAATTAGGAGGGACAGAAATAGAGGGCGCTGTTGGAGCTACCGTGGAACTTTTGGGGGGAAAAAATCGACGCGCATCATTCGACGCGCGCGCTGACCAGAGTCTGACTTACTTTATTTTTTTGGCCTTACATGGGAACGTTGTAATTTTTCATTAAAGTGTCACTTATGTTGACTAGATGTGTTTTTTTTTCATTCGTTGAGTTTTTCATTCCTCCTTAATAACCAGTTTAGGATTAATAGTACCGCTACATTAAAGAGCGCACCCAGAATTACAAACTCATAGAAGTCAGATGTAACAGGAATAGGACAAATGTGGACACCAGAGTATTTCAGAAAATGATCCACGGATCAATTATAAGCCTACCAGTTAACGGGACGCTCGTAGCCAGTAGGTCGACGTTGCTTATGCTATACGACTTTCCGTGCTCGAAGGTCACCCACAGCTTATTCCCGTCTGACAGCAGGTCTGGAGGTATATGTTCATCATAGGCAGACCTTCTGCTCCATTCAAAAAAGACAGTTGCGTTGTTGGTACTATCGTCACCATCACCGGCTTGCAATACGAAGGATCCACTCAAGCGGAAGTAACCGGTGGGAAAAGTGATGAGAATTTTCCAGTCTTCCAGAGTCTGAATGAGCCACACGGAGTCAATGTGAACGGATGAAATTCGTATGGTTGCTGTTTCACTGGCATTGAGGAATATTTCATGAGTACCTGTCAAAAAAAATGAGGAATATAAATAGGTGAACAATTTCCGAATGTCCTTGTATAAATTGAACATTGTTGCAGCTGACGTATGATCCCCTAATCCGATTTCCGTGAATGCCCATCCATACCTCGTGTAAAATAGGGAAAGTAAATTTGATGTCACAAATCGTGCAATGAAAATTCACTGCAATTGAATTACAGTCATCTTTAGCCATTTGTTATTTTGTCACAAATTTCCTTTACATTTGCGCTCCCATGGAAAATGGACCATTCTTCACCAAGTAATTAGGTCTAAGTATAGGTGTACTCCTTTCTGAGCAACTACCGGCGAATAAGGTTTGTGACCTTAGACAAAAAGCTTTGAAATTGGCCCAATTACTGGACTTCATCCGTATTGTGACGCACACAGTGGAGACAGCAACATGTGAAAACAAGTAGTTTTAAGGAATCGAAATTGGGACTATTTTTCCACTTGATTTTTCCTACCGGTATGGAAGATAGTTACCTAACCAACACATATTTAAGTCTGTTCCTGATGCCTATCCAGATGCATGTCTAGTTATACTGTGAATTTTAATACACAATTGTCCAAGTGAAACTTAAAATAAACGGTCTCGAATTTGATGTCCTCAGGACAACTTTTCCCTCATATGTTACTATCACCACTGTAAGGCCCGATTTGGAGAAATCTCAGTATTTTAGCCACACTGATGAGGCTACCAGTTAACCAGTTTATGACAGTCCTGCTAATTGATGAATTCCATTAAAATATCAATGGGGTTTTACCACAGCCTAGTTCATCGCGTCCACCAAAACAGTCTGTTGTTTCGTCACACTGCCACGAAGAGGCGATACACACAGAATGCCCACAGTCAAACTGGTAAGGGGAACATGTCAAATTGTCTAGGACAAATGGGTGAAATGAAAGGATACATTTTAGTGACAGAATCGTCGTGTACACATCTAAAAATGCTGGGCTCATATGAAACTTGGCAAAATGCCCCCATTGCCTGGTTTTAATACACTTATGAGGATTCTAATTGTTGCCTTCGAGTGTGCCGCTCTCAGCTCGCTCGCCCCCCCCCCCCCCATTCCCACTCCCCCAAGTTTTAATCTCCTATGGGCAGTCAGTCTATTATTGAATGAATGCCCACCACCAACAGAAAACAATTCACTGGACTGAATGACGTTAGATCTGCCTGAACCATGGAGAAAGGAACACCCTCCAATGACCTAAACACATCAAGCGTATACGATTGGTTTCTGTCCAGTAAAGGAGCTATCTTCATATTCTTGTTGTTTTATCGTCCAAATTGCGCACAAGTAATGGGTAATCTGAATTGTGGAACTGTGCACATAATTGTGGGCACATAGACTTTCATATACACTCGGCTCACATTCCCTCTCCTCCCAACTAGGCTTGTAAAAGGAAAAATCACCTCATGCATGTTTAAATGACCAATTTAATCCCTAAAAAATGCACCTCTGTGTCCCATTACATCTTATTTTCAAGTTCATTTTACCATTTTCAACGGTATTTTGGTGACTTTTTATGCTAATGTAAATTTCTGTTTTCATTAGCAAAAAATATGTCATTTCAGACACCTCCTACTCCAGCGCAAAAGGTTACCAGAATTTATGATATTTTGATGTTGTAAATGTACTTTTCTTTGGTGATTCGGTGTAAGTACATGGCAATAGGCCAATGAGCAAACTCGTCTCAGACATGTTTCAATGAGCAGATGTTTTGCTTCACATTTGAACAGAAAACGTCTAGACTGAACAGACTCTTCCTGAAATGACATCACAGCAACAGCACCCTCAGTAGTCCGTAAAAGCAAGGACAGTGTTAAATGGTAAAAGAAGTGCATGCACTTTTGAATACAGGCCTTATCAACAAAGTTGCACAAAATGTGTTCCTACGAAAATTCCATTACATTTCAACAACTCTGTTTTTTTCCAACGAGCAATACCGTGTAAAGAGCTGCCTGAAACGGTCAGATCATACATCTTCATTGATTTTTTTTAACAAAAAGATCGCATTGTGGCTTACCAGAGGCAGGTATGCTCGATACCGTCAGCAGAAACCCTTGATTTTGGTTACTTTCGTCAGTAGTGAACCGAAGCCACATGGTATTACCAGCTGACAGCAGATCTGGCGGGTTTCTGTACCCACTCCACTGGAAGAACACATTGTGGGCGCTACTGTTGCCATCACCGGCCTGGAAGACGTCATACCAAAACTCGGTTCTAAACCGGGTAAAGGAAATGCTGATCTTGCGAGCTTCTTCGGTTCGGATGATCCACGTTACCTGGATGTCGTTGTCGTAATAGTTCGGGTATTTCATCGAGGCAAGCTCGGCTGTTTCGGATGCTCCAATGTAAACGAGACGGTCCTCGTCTGTGTATTAAAATTCAAATATGTTAGTAATAACTTGCTTATAAGATCTTGTGTGCACATTAGCTTGAGCGCAATATTTGCTCTTCTCCTTCTTGCAAACAAAAAGAAATCACCAAGCAAACCTCTTCCTTTGTGGTTAATATACGAAACCTAGTTGTTTAGCTTATATGTACAGGACAACAAAACGGTTAAACAAAAAATAATGCATTTTAGTGAGTAAACATTCTGAACTTGAGCACCGTCAGTGTGTTTACAATGTGAGCTCAATTATGAAAGCCACCACTATAGGTCAGCCCAACTTGGAGAAAGTTTGTTTCACCTAAATGTTTTTTAATCACCTTTGACTGAAGGATGCAAGTACGCTATCCATGGAAAACCAATAAATCACTGTTTAAGATGCCAGTACAATGACAGCGTCCAAATGATATTTGTATACATAGTCTGCTTTCCAGCATGGGCGTCACCAGGATTTTTTTAGAGGGGCGCAAAGCAAATTTTGTTCCCCCAAATCCATATATTTCCCAGCATTTTCCTGACTGATTTCCTCAGAACACCTTTTTCCTCATATGTTACTATCCCCTCTGTGTGGCTCGATACGGAGAAAGATTTTAGTCACGCTGACGAGGCTACTAGTTAAACAGTTAATAACAATCCTGCTCATTGATGAATTCCATTAAAATATTAATGGGATTTTACCACAGCCTAGTTCATCGCGTCCACCATAACAGTCTGCTACTTCGTCGCACTGCCACAAAGAGGCGATACACACAGAATGCCCACAATCAAAATGATTAGTGGAACATGTAATATTGTCTAGGACAAATGGATGAAAGGAAAGGGTACAGTTTAGTCACAGAATCGTCGTGTACACATTTCAAAATGGCTCATATAAAACTTGGCAAAATGCCCCAAAATACTGCGATTATGAGGACTCTTATCGTCCCCTTCAAGCTCCCCCATCTCAAGTTTTAATCTCCGTGGTGTAATCTATTATGAATTGAATGCCCTCCACCAACAGAAAAACATTCACCTGACTGAATCACGTTAGATCTGCCTGAACCATGGAGAAAGGAACAACCCTCTAATGACCTAAACACATCAAGTGTATACGATTGGTTTCTGTACAGTAAAGGCGCTATCTTCTTATTTTTGTTGATTTATCGTCGATTATGGGCACACAGGACATCATAAACATTCGGCTCATAGCCCCCACCCCTCATCCCCATTCACCTAGGCTTTTAAAACGAATAAAGAAAAACCCTCATGCATGTTCAAAGGACCAATGCAATCCCTAAAAATGCACCTTTGTGTCCCATTTAACATTATTTTCAAGTTCATGTTTTTATTTTCGAGGATACTTTGGTGCCTTTTTATGCTAATGTACATTTATACATTCTTGAGCAAAAAAATTGATGTCATTTCAGAAATCTCCATGTTACAGCTACTCCAGCAAAAAAAAGGGTTACCAGGATTTTTGATGTTTTGCTGTTATTAACATGATCTTTTCTTCGGTGATTCGGTGTCAGTACATGGCAATAGGCCAATGAGCGAACTCTTCTCATCATGTTCTCAGCAGATGTTTTGGTTCACATTTGAACAGGAAACGTCTAGACTGAACAGAGACTTCCTGAAATGACGTCACAGCAACAGCGCCCTCAGTTGTCCGGAAAAGCAAGTGCAGTTTTATTTAAATGGTGAAAGAAGTGCAGTTTTGAATACTATTAGGCCTAACCAACAAAGTTGCACAAAATGTGTTCCTACGAACGATTTCAGTACATTTCAACAACTCTTTTTACTAACGGGCAATGCCGTGTAAAGAGTTGCCTGAAAAGGTCAGATCATACATATTTATTGATTTTGGGATTTTTTACAAAAAAGATTGCATTGTGGCTTACCAGAGGCATTTACGCTGCGTGCTGTAAGCAGAAACCCTGGATAGTTGCTAGATTTGTCGGCAGTGAACCGAAGCCACATGGTATTACCAGCTGACAGCACTTCGGGCGGGTTTCTGTTCCCACTCCACTGGAAGAACACATTGTGGGTGCTATTGTTGCCATCACCGGCTTGCAAGACGTCATTCGACTGCTGGGTGTAAAACTTGGTAAAGAAAATGCGGATCTTGAGAGCTTCTTCGGTTTGGATGATCCACGTTATCTGGATGTCGTTGACGTACGAGTCCGGGTATCTAGTCGAAGCAAGCTCAGCTGTTTCCGATGCTCCAATGTAAACGATACGGTCCTCGTCTGTATATTAAAATTCGAATATACAAGTAGTAGCTAGCTTAAGTTAGAAGATCTTGTGTGCACATTTGTTTGAGCGCAATTTTCGCTTTTCTCTTTCTTGCAGACAAAGTGAAATCACAGTAGTGAATAGAAAAATCTCTTTTTCCCCGCTTATTTTATATCAAACCTCTTCCTTTGTTAAGAATAAACGAAACCTAGTTATTTAGCTTATATGTATAGGACAACAAAACATTTAATCCAGAAATAATGGAATTTAGGTAAAAATTCTGACCTTAAACACTGTCAGTGAGCTCTTAGTATCAAGTATGAAAGCCACAAGGCCCAATTTGGAGAAAGTTTGTTTCACCTAAATGTTTTAAATCACCTTTGCTGGAAGGATGCAAGTTAGCGTCCAGAGAAAACCGATAAATCACTCTTTTCGATGTCAGTACAATGACAGCGTCCAAATAATATTTGTTTACATGATTATTCAGCATGGGTGTTGCCAGGATTTTTTTGCTAGAGGGGGGCGCAAAGCAATTGTGTTGCCCCAAAATCCCTACTTTTTCCAGCATTTCCCCGATTGATCATGTTTTCGAGGGTGGGCACGGACATTTGCCCCTCCCCCCCCCCCCCATTGAATAAACAACAATATGACTTCGGGCCTCTTTTTTTTCTTTGTTGTTTTTCCCTTTCCCCTTTTTTTGCTTGTCCCCCCCCCCCCTCGCGACGCTCATGTTATCAAGTACGTTCGGATTTTGTTCATACAATACCCTTTACATTATAAAGTCACATTTTTTACGAAATAGTCAATCGTTATGCTTTTGCTTGTTATGCGATTTTGGTGCACTCTTAGCTTTATACTAATACAACATTTAAATTGGTTAGCGTTGTAAATTTGCTGTAAGGTAAATTATTGTCGTTTCACTATATGGCAGCAAGTCAATGAGCAAAATGTACGCACATAATGTTTTCAAAGGGTTCACAATTTGAACAGAAAACTCCTAAACCGAAGAGTATGTGCCAGAAATGACGTCACATTAATAGCGTTCTCGGTACAAAGCAAACGTTTGGAACATTTTAAAGAGCAAAAAGTTGAAAAGAAGGGATTTCAAAACAGTTTTCATATCACAGGAATGACAAATTCGAGAAAAAAACTAAAGTTCAGTGTAAAATTGATGTCATGAACTCTTTACGTTTACATTATCTGACTCTTCATTACCGCAATTTAGTTCATCCGTTCCTTCAAAGCAGTCATTTACACGGTCACACTGCAGGGTGCCACGGATGCAGTAATGTCCACAGTCAATTTCAGTACGAGAGCAAGTCAACATTTCTGAAAAACAGGACGAGAAAGAACGTGGGCAAGGTCAATGACAGGGGCTAGCTGTATTCATAAAACTATTTTGAAAAGCACAGCCTGGTTTTCACAGAAGTATTTTTTTTTTTGGCAGTTTTTGAACACCGATAAAGATGCCAGACATTTTGTCTTCACAGGTTTAAGTTGCCTCACACAATAATAAGGCTTTTATGACTTTTGAAAAAGTTGTAGACCCGCTGATACAATAAAAAAATCAATAATAGATCATGTCAAGTATTTTCATATTGCATATATACAGTTTGAGTTTGTGCGATTTGAGTTTGTGCGATTGTGCGAAAAGAGTGCACAGCCCGAAGGGGGATAAAAAAAAGATGCATCATACAATGTAAATAATGTTGCTTGGAAAACGTGTTAACAAATTAAATTTTCCTCCAAAGTGTGGTTTCCACAGACATGTTTTTAGCACGATTTCGCTATAACAATGATTATCACTGATATTCTTTTTATTTTAAAGGGGCATTGCGTCCTGAAATCCACGAAATTTTCATGTGATTGTTAACTAATCATATTTCAAACATTTGGTTGAAAGGAAACTTATGTGTTAACGTTCCCGAGAAAAGACGACAAAAATCGCTTGTTTTACATCGGAGAACAAATACGTTCTTCCTGTCGTTTCAGTCAACCCGTTGAGTATGTCACATATAATTACACACAGCACCAATGCACAAATGTGATTTCTTGCATGTCCGCAAAAGGCGAACACAACGTAGCTGGAATCACAACTAGCATGAACAGCCCGACTTCTTGGGGTCGCAAAAGTGGACCCCGAAAGACTTTCTCACTCGCATAACACAATAATAAAACAAAAACGCCCAGTTCTTTTAGGATAGTTGTGTGGGTCTTTATA
Organism: Patiria pectinifera; assembly: GCA_029964075.1. NCBI lineage: Eukaryota > Metazoa > Echinodermata > Asteroidea > Valvatida > Asterinidae > Patiria > Patiria pectinifera. The sequence continues at coordinate 15,057,719 of CM057138.1, read as the reverse complement.
TCCTACTTCAAAATGTTCTTTTCGATTAACAGAATTTCGTTCAAAGCACGTTTTGTGGCCCAATTGGGCTCATTCTACAAGGCAGTGTCCCTTTAAACACTATTTGTAACCACTTTTTTTCCATCTGAATGGCGTTTAATTCGGTCCAAAGTATACTTTACATGCTTGGTAACTGCTCAACATGCCGCAATCATCCGCAAATCTAAAACATTGTTCAGCTCTAACGTGGGAGAATAGTTAGTACAAGTGTTTAGAAATGTATTTAAGCCTGTTACAACTAATAATGTAGTAACCAACTGAAAAAGTATCACCAACCGATAATGTCACACAAATTGACCGATACTGTATCACTAACCGATAATATAACAGAAATTGACCGATAGTGTAGTAAATGTTACTACATTATCGGTCGATATTTGTTACATTATGCATTAAGACTGATAATGTGACAACAATCGAGTAAAATGTACTACACTTTCAGTCAATTTCTGTTACATTATCGGTTAGTGACAGTATCGGTCAATTTGTGTGACATTATCGGTTGGTGATACATTATCCGTTGGTTACTACAATATCAGTTCAAGGGCGAATCCTGAACACAATTTTTGGGGGACCAAAAAAAATTGGGTCCCCCAAAAAAGTGGGTCAAAAAATTACGGCGTGGGATTCGGGGGCCCGCTTAAGGGCCCCGAAAAAAAATTGGATTCTAGATGCTCTGTGGTGCGATCTGAGGCAATTTCTGACCACTTTAACCTCTGTTTTTTTTTAGGAAAAGATGGTGGTGTACTCATTGCCTGCCTTTATTGCGACGTCACATAGAAAAGAAAAGAAATTGGTTTCGATTTTTTTTAGTTGTAGACCCGCTGATACAATAAAAAAATCAATAATAGATCATGTCAAGTATTTTCATATTGCATATATACAGTTTGAGTTTGTGCGATTTGAGTTTGTGCGATTGTGCGAAAAGAGTGCACAGCCCGAAGGGGGATAAAAAAAAGGTGCATCATACAATATCAATAATGTTGCTTGGAAAACTTGTGTTATCAAATTAAATTTTCCTCCAAATTGTTGTTTCCATTGACATGTTTTTAGCACAATTTCGCTATAACAATCATTGTCAATGATATGCGTTTTATTTTAAAGGGGCATTGCGTCCTGAAATCCACGAAATGTTCATGTTTTGGATTGTTTAATTATCCTTTTTCAAACATTTGGTTGAAAGGAAACTTATGTGTTACCGTTCCCGAGAAAAGACGACAAAAATCGCTTGTTTTACATCGGAGAACAAATACGTTCTTCCTGTCGTTTCAGTCAACCCGTTGTGTATGTCACATATAATTACACACAGCACCAATGCACAAATGTGATTTCTTGCATGTCCGCAAAAGGCGAACACAACGTAGCTGGAATCACAACTAGCATGAACAGCCCGACTTCTTGGGGTCGCAAAAGTGGACCCCGAAAGACTTTCTCACTCGCATAACACAATAATAAAACAAAAACGCCCAGTTCTTTTAGGATAGTTGTGTGGGTCTTTATATCCTACTTCAAAATGTTCTTTTCGATTAACAGAATTTCGTTCAAAGCACGTTTTGTGGCCCAATTGGGCTCATTCTACAAGGCAGTGTCCCTTTAAACACTATTTGTAACCACTTTTTTTCCATCTGAATGGCGTTTAATTCGGTCCAAAGTATACTTTACATGCTTGGTAACTGCTCAACATGCCGCAATCATCCGCAAATCTAAAACATCGTTCAGCTCTAACGTGGGAGAATAGTTAGTACAAGTGTTTAGAAATGTATTTAAGCCTGTTACAACTAATAATGTAGTAACCAACTGAAAAAGTATCACCAACCGATAATGTCACACAAATTGACCGATACTGTATCACTAACCGATAATATAACAGAAATTGACCGATAGTGTAGTAAATGTTACTACATTATCGGTCGATATTTGTTACATTATCCATTAAGACTGATAATGTGACAACAATCGAGTAAAATGTACTACACTTTCAGTCAATTTCTGTTACATTATCGGTTAGTGACAGTATCGGTCAATTTGTGTGACATTATCGGTTGGTGATACATTATCCGTTGGTTACTACAATATCAGTTCAAGGGCGAATCCTGAACACAATTTTTGGGGGACCAAAAAAAATTGGGTCCCCCAAAAAAGTGGGTCAAAAAATTACGGCGTGGGATTCGGGGGCCCGCTTAAGGGCCCCGAAAAAAAATTGGATTCTAGATGCTCTGTGGTGCGATCTGAGGCAATTTCTGACCACTTTAACCTCTGTTTTTTTTTTAGGAAAAGATGGTGGTGTACTCATTGCCTGCCTTTATTGCGACGTCACATAGAAAAGAAAAGAAATTGGTTTCGATTTTTTTTTTGGGGGGGGGGGCTGCATGGCCCCCCCCCCCCCCCCCCCCTGGACTCGCCCTTGCATCAGTTGTAACAAAGCCCCGGAACACAATTAAACTTCAACATCAATGTACTCCACACAAAGAGGAGAAACGTGATCAACAGACAGTGTCTGTTACGTTGCGTACATGGCAATAGGCCAATGAGCAATCTCTTCTCACACATGTACTCAGCCGACGTTTTGGTTCACATTTGAACAGGAAACGTCTAAACTGAACAGGTTCTTCATGAAATGACATACAACAACAGCGCCCTCAGTTGTCCGGAAAAGCAAGGACAGTTTAAAATGGTGAAAGAAGTGCACTTTTGAATACAGTAAGGCCTAACCAACAAAGTTGCACAAAATGTGTTCCAACGAAAAATGTCGTTACATTTCAACAACTCTTTTTTCCAACGAGCAATATCGTGTAAAGAGTTGCCTGAAAAGGTCAGATCTTTGTTGATTTAAAAAAAAAAGATTGCATTGTGGCTTACCAGAGGCAGGTACGCTGCGTGCTGTAAGCAGAAACCCTGGATTTTGGTAACGTTGGTCAGTAGTGAACTGAAGCCACATGGTATTACCAGCTGACAGCAGGTCGGGCGGGTTTTTGTTCCCACTCCACTGGAAGAACACATTGATGGTGCTATTGTTGCCATCACCAGCTTGGAAGATGTCATTTGAACGGGTATAAAACTGGGTAAAGGAAATGTTGATCTTGCGAGCTTCTTCGGTTTGGATGATCCACGTTATCTGGATGTCGTTGACGTACCAGTCCGGGTATCTAGTCGAGGCAAGCTCGGCTGTTTCCGATGCTCCAATGTAAACGAGACGGTCCTCGTCTGTATATTAAAAATATATACATGAGTAGTAGCTCGCCTATAAGATCTTGTGTGCACATTTGTTTGAGCGCAATTTTCGCTTTTTCTCCTTCTTGCAGACAAAGAAAAATCACAATAGTGTACAGAAAAATCTCTTTTTCCCCACTCATTTATAGCAAACCTCTTCCTTTGTGAAGAATAAATGAAACCTAGTTATTTACCTTATATGTATAGGACAACAAAACAGTTAATCCAATAATAATGGAATTTAGATGGTAAAAAATCTGAAATTAAACACTGTCAGCGAACTCACAGTATCAAGTATGTAAGCCAACAAGCCTAACTTGGAGAAAGTTTGTTTCACCTAAATGTTTTAAATCACCTTTGACTGAAGATGCAAGTAATCTATTCTTAGAAAAACGACAAATCACTGTTTTCAATTACAGCACAATGACAGCGTCCAATTAATAATTGTTTACATAGTTATCCAGCATGGACGTTGCCAGGACTTTTTTCTAGAGGGTGCGCAAAGCAAAATTGTTTCCCCCAAATCCCTACATTTTCCAGCATTTCCCCGATTGATCATGTTTTCGAGGGTGGGCAGGAACATTTGCCCCCCCCCCCCCAATTAAATAAACAACAATGTGACTTCGCACCATTTTTACACCCCCTCCCCTTTTTTCCTCTTGTTTTGGCTTGTCAGGGGGAAGGGAAGTGCCCCTGTGTCCACCCCCCCCCCGCAAATCCAGTACTTTCGGATTTTGTTCATACACCCTATACATTATAAAGTCATATTTTGACAACGAAATAGTCAATCGTTATGCTATTGCTTGTTAAGCGATTTTATTGCACTCTTAGCTTTATACTAATACAAAATTTAAATTGGTTAGCGTTGTACATTTGCTGTAAAAGGTGAATTATTGTTGTTTCACTTTATGACAGTAGATCAATGAGCAAAATGTACGCACATAATGTTTGCAATGGGAATTTTGGGGTTCACAATTTGAAAAGAAAATCCCTAAACCGAAGAGTATGTGCCGGAAATGACGTCACATCGATAGCGTTCTCGATACAAAGGAAACGTATGGAACATTTTAAAGTGCAAAAGGTTGGACAAGAAGCGACGTCAAAACAGTTTTCATATCACAGGAATGACAAATTTGCACAAACTATTGTTTAGTGTAAAATTGATGTCATTAAATCTTTACGTTTACATTATCTGCCTCTTCATTACCGCAATTTAGTTCATCTTTTCCTACAAAGCAGTCATTTACACGGTCACACTGCAGGGTGCCACGGATGCAGTAATGTCCACAGTCAAATTCAGTACGAGAGCAGGTCAACATTTCTGAAAAACAGAGCGAGAAAGAAAACCTAGAAACGTGGGAAAGGTCAATGACAGGGGGCAGCTGCATTCATAAAACTATTTTGAAAAGCACAGCCGGGTTTGCACAGAAGTATAATTAGGCTTTTATGACTTTTGAAAAAGTTGTTAACCGCAAATGCAATAAAAAAAATCACTAATAAATCATTTCAAGTATTTTCGTATTGCAAATACATAGTTTGCGTTTGTGCGATTAGTCTACAATATCAATAATTTTGCTTGGAAAATTTGTGTTAAAAAAATGAATTTTCCTCCAAAATGTGGTTTGCACAGACATGTTTTACCCCAATTTCAATATAACAATGATTATCACTGATATTCTTTTTAATTTCAAGGGGCACTGCGTCCTAAAATTCACGAAATGTTTTTTTTTTTTGGATTGTTAACTCATCCTATTTCAAACGTTTGGTTTAAAGGAGACTAATGTCTTACCGTTCCCGAGAAATGACGACAAAACCCGTTTGTTTTACATCGGAGTACAAATACTTTCTTCCAATGCACAAATGTGGTTTCTCGCTAGTCCGCAAAAGGCGAACACAACATAGCTGGAATCCCAACTAGCATGAACTGCCCGACTTTTGGGGGTCGCATAAGAGGACCCCGAAAGACTTTCTCGCACGCATAACACAATAAAAAAAAACGCCCAGTTGTTTGTTTGTTTTCAAGATAGTTGTGTAAGTGTTTATATCCTACTTTAAAATGTTTTTTTTTTCTTCGATTACCAGTATTTCGTTCAAAGCGCGTTTTGTAGCCCGATAGGGCTCACTCCAGGACGCTGTGTCCCTTTAAACACTTTTTCTAACGTGAAAGAATTAGTAAAAGTGTTTAGAAATGTATTTAAGCCCCGGAACACAAATTTCCACATCAATGTAGCGTGATCAACAGGCAGTAGCGTGATCAACAGACAGTGTCTGTTACATTCCATACCTGTCGAGGGAACACTGGCAGCCCCCAGCACAAACCCATTGCTAGTGTACTGGTGATCGGTAATGAATCGCATCCACATCTCATTCCCATTGGACAGCAGGTTGGGCGGGAGCGTTAACCCATTCTCCTCGAAGAACTGGTTCGCTGTGACGTCCGTACCGTCGCCAATCTGGAGGAAGTCGCCGTCATACCGCGTATCGACCCTGAACTCAAAGAAGGTGATGGCAATCTTGTGATCTTCCTCAGTGCTGACAATCCACGTTTTGTTGACATTGTTTGGATAGGGGTCCGGGAAGTTGGGTGAAATTATTGCGGTTGATGCATTTCCCGCGATGGTTACATTTTGGAATTCTGCAAATGGAAGTAAAATACAGCGAGATATATACATGCCTTTGCAGTAAGAAAGCAATTTTCACGTGATGTAGTTTCATTACTTGTGTGTTGAAAATTGGAAATGAGCAGATAGATTTTACAAATTAACTGCACGACAAAAAAGGATGCATGTAGTACAATAGAGAATTACCCCCCTCTTCACCTCGTATTGCCAAATTGTTGAAAAGACATTGACATATTATTGAAAGGACATTGAAAAAAAACCATTGAAAAGACATTGGAAACTCAGTTGATTTTCATTTATGTACATAATTATAGGTCATTATGGGGGTGTGTGGCTAAAAACGTGGTCGAGCTGATATTTCATATGATTCATAGCTGACCACTGAACATGAGGTCTGAACAGAGATCGAACAAGTTGAGTAACGGCGGAAGGAGGGAAAGCGGAGAAAACCTCGTGGCGCAAGAGAGAATCAACAACACCACTACTTGTTTAGCGCCCTCTGATGTTATTGATTTGTATACGTACCCAACGTTTTGTGCAATCCATGTCATAAAAATACCCAAGAACTTTCATGATCTATAGGTCAATGGGTTTGGAATTATGGCTAATTAATTTTTCCTATGTATGAATGATATTTCTGCTCTGTGTTCACGACGTATGTGGGAAAATTCAGGTTTTATGCCGCGAAGCGCCGGAAAAGTTTTCGCTGCATGGCAACCCGTGGTCCGATTTTTATGTTTTTGGTATTACTATCTAAAGATGCGCAAGGCTCGAGGCTAAAAATGTCATGAAAGCTCGGGTCGAAAAAAAAAAAATCAAGGCTATCGTGGAAAAAGTCGAGGAGGCGGATCCCGCCCCGGGCCTTTTAGGGTTAAAGTAGTTTTGGGGGTTCTGTAAAAATAATGCTTTAGTTGAATCCTAAATAAACAATGCGTTAGTTTACAACACGTACTGATTCCTCTTTTTTTAGGCCACTTATAAAGTGTTATCAGAAAATGCCATGTAATATATGCTGTGGAGGCGATTAGTCTAGATTTTCGCCGTCATGAAATGCTGCCGTCATAAACTGCAGGTCATTCGGTAAACATGTATTGTTTACTTAAAAACTCCCTAATGAGCCATAAACATGATACAAAGTGCATGTAGATAATAGGGGTAAATATTGTTCACAATGCCTCTCCTACTCTAACTCAGATGTTGTGTACATTAAGCTCATTAGAACGATACTGACAAAACAAAAATCATGTTTAAGCATTTCCCCATGAAGCAACTGATTGGTGATACATGTACTTATCAGATAATAAACTACTTTAAAATGTTGCACAACTGCATGATTTTAACCCCCTTAAGATAAAAATAGGCTTAGCAGTTTTAACTCGGTTATCACGTTGAGTGCACGAGGCAAGTCGCTTTTTACCTATACTATCTAGCTATACCGCGCGAGGCGCCCTTCCCAATCTTCCCCTCTATAGTATCTTTGGCAATATGGGATCCTGGGCATACGACATTGCAGCCATCACTATTGTACGACGACGTCTTGGACCAAAACTAGGACAACCCCTGCTATAGATTTTGTCTCGACCCTGGTTGCCATGGAGATATAGTAACTATAATTTTCAAGTAGCTAGGCACTGGTTCAGATTGGGATCTTAATCAAACTAGGGCAATATGAATGAGTCCTCATTTGCCTAGCGATGCATCATTGGATCTCACCGTAAAACTGCACTGCATATGTATTGCGCTGCTTGCACATATGAATAACGGTGCCAGAGAGTAATAGTCAAGTCGTTACAAGTAGTACGTACGATTTATAGATCGTTATAAGTAAGCAGGTCCGAAGGTTTGATACAAATTAGGTACTAAATGGCGGCCAATTTTAGATATCCAAGATGGCTGCCATCCATTGGGAGTACCCCGTCAACAACACCTTACTTGGGTTCCTTGGTATCAAAAACATAGGGTTTGCCACCAAAATGGACTTAATGTGACAATCAGGTCCGAAGTTATGATACGAATTAGGTCCGAAATGGCGGCCATTTTGAAATCCAAGATGGCCGCCACATGTTAGATGGAAAAAACATGTTACCAATGGATTTCTGGCTGAGGAAGGTAAACTCTACCCAAATATGACTAAAAATCCTTCTTTAGCAAAAAAAATGCAAAAGTACATAAGACCTATACTAAGACATGTTAAGAGAGATTTTCCACTATATCCCTTACACAGATTTTTAAAATTGAGTTGTTAAAAGGGAAAATCTTTGAAACAATATTTGTTTAAAAATGACTAAAAGTCATTATCCCCAAGGAATGTTCAATTTGACATTTTTTTGCACTCAAATGTTTTTCAACAAAACTATTTTTTTCCAGTAGTTTTTTTTGTTATTACAGTGCTTTATATCAGGTTTACTTCCCGTCGTAGCACGGGTTTTATTCTGGTATGATGGTGTATCCATCTGCTTCCTTTTAAATGTCCATTCCCCGGATTTTATAGGCAAAAGGACAGGAGAACTGTAATGGGATGAATGGTCTTTTGTTCAGAATATATTTTCGTCAGGATTTAATTCAAAAAGAAGATCAACCTTTTTTCCCCTAATTTTTGTTTCCTTACCATATAGAGTCACTGGTTAGTTGAAGTATGACAGAAAGTATAGTATCTTACTTATGCGTTCAGATGTCAATGTTAATGGTTGGCTGATGGTTCTCCGGCCACGGCAATCACGTTTCTAGCTAACGTGGACAAAACGGTATGGGCGTCAGACAACGCGGGGTACGGAATGGGCAAAAGCGATAGTCCGTGATTGCCGTGGATGCCGGGCCAGATTTTTAGGCTAGGTTTACACTATGTTCCCGGCGGCCACGGCAATCACGTTTCTGGCCACCGTGGACGAAACGGTATGGACGTGAGCAACGCCGGGGGACGGGATGGGCAAACGTGACAGTCCGTGATTGCCGTGGATGCCGGGCGATATTTTTAAACTGTCAAAAAATTTGCCACGGCAGTCACGGTGCGTATGAGAAACGTAGTAGGCCGTAGTAAAACGGGGTGAACGAAACAAAATCTGAGAGTACGTGATAGGCCGTCACAAAACTTGGAGACGGTCCGTAGTGGAACAGGAATCATGTGCATTCCCCGGCATCTCACGGTCCTTTCAAGTGTTTTTACGTTCTGCCGCGTTAAGCGGGCGTTTTGTCACGGTTGCTGCGCGTTTTATCGCGTTTTGCTTCGTTTCTCACGGCTGGTGCGGTAGCCGTTCTGTCGCGTTCAATCACGGCGCGTCCAGATGTGTGACGGTTTACAGGGCCCGGTGCAATGTGGCGCATTGCGTTCTACTACGGTCTAATACGGCGAGCGCGGTGTGGGAGGGAGTATAAAAGCATACAATGATTGCTATTGCTTGGGAGGCCTTCTTTTCATACCGTTGGCACAAACTTGCTCCGAAGCTGCCCGGCGTACACGTTTCATCCGTAGAAAGCCTTGACGGAACGCGGAAAACGTGTCAGACTTTGATTGAAACGTGAGGAACGTGAGGGACCCCAGAGGGACCCCATCAGAACGTGACAGGCCGGGAGGGAACGTACTGGCATCCGTGGCAGACCGCAGGCCGAACCGTAGTGCTCCTTGGAGCCTCCGGGACTCAGCAGCCCCATTTCCCCCACGGCCCATCACAGATACCGTGATAGACCGTGAAAAAAACTTAGCAAGACCTAACAAAACTTGACTACGGAGAAAAAAAATTCAAAAATCCCACGGCGCACTACGTTTCGGGCAAATGGGGCTGCCGTGACCGCCGGGAACATAGTGTAAACCTAGTCTAAGGCCTCGATTTAACAATGTATTTGCTCCAGACAGTGCGCGATCCAGTATTTTATTGTCCTGTGAAAACCTCAAATGTATACAAATCTTAAGCGAAAAAAGTGGCACATGAACAATCGGATGTTAGGCACCTCTGTCAGCAAGCATTTTTTTACACGGAAAAAATCACCACAGAAACGAATTTCTAGCCATGGTATTATGAGGGCTTGCTTAACACAAAAAGTTAATACGCGCGTAAAAACAGTTAAACTTGGCATCTAAAAAGTGCCTGCTTGCCAGGATATGAAAGCGCCAGCACCCTTAAAGTGCTAACATGTATTACAATGAGACTTCCTCTGCATTAAACCACTTTAAAAACAAATTACCCTCGTTTCACACAACCTGTATAAGAAAAAAGCTTTGAAAGGGGGAGGGTAAGTCCCATTACAAAGTTTATTTACAATAGTGGTGGGTTTTTTAGATGCAAATTTAACATGCCAGTGTATCAGTCTCCATAAGTCAAATTAAAAGAAATGTAATATTCTGTTGGACGATTATCATGTTATTTATCGGTATTGTCAAATAACGATAATTTTATTGCGTTTTTGGTAGCCTGTTTTACAATATTGAGATCCATTGGTTTTGTTTTGTACTTCAATATTTTTAAATAAATATGATTTTGATGATTCTAAACTCTTAAATGGCTACCATCTTGATTTTTGTTTGCCATCTTGGATTTTTCGACAGTGAAACATTCATTTTCTTAAAAGGAACACCAATCCTATACATTTTCGTGTAAAGATCTTCCCTTCACCCCTTAGGCTGCATTATTCTCCTGTTTCTATTGCACTTGCGGGGAAAAAAAGGAAAAAATCAGAACAAAAACAACAACTTTTCTGCTTTAAGGGGACAAGCCAATAAGATACGTTAAACAACCTTGTTTGTCTCGATAAATAACCAAGACGATGTCAAAGGCCAATTATTAAGTATGTTTGTTCAGTAATTTAGTAAGATACGTGACAGAGCTTTTGTCATATCTGTCAACTCGGACTTTAGCTTCAAATGTATGCCGATATGGCGGAAGCTCCATAGCATACGTTGGTTTATGGCTATGGTTTATTTAAAAACATGACATATAGCAGTTAGAAACTGAATTGCATGACATTTACCACAATAAAAAAAAAACAATTATAAAACACAAATAAATATTAAAAGTACTAAGACTTTGAACTTGTTCCCCAGTCCCTATGTTCTCCAGTCCCCAACCCTAACTGTTCGCCGGTCCCTATGTTCCCCAGTCCCTATGTTCCCCAGTCCCTATGTTCCCCAGTCCCTATGTTCCCCAGTCCCTATGTTCCCCATTCCTTTGTTCCCCAGTCCTTTGTTCCCCAGTCCCTATGTTCCCCAGTCCTTTGTTCCCCAGTCCCTATGTTCCCGAGTCCCTATGTTCCCCAGTCCCTATGTTCCCCAGTCCCTATGTTCCCCAGTGTGCAGTTGTCCCCGTTGCACCCCCCCCCCCCTATGTAAGCCACACCCTAGTCCCTCTGTTCCCGGCCCCCAACCTTAACCCTTACACTAAGGAGTGGTCTGTCCCCAACCTTAACCCTTACACTAAAGAGTGAACTGGGGAAGGAACTGGGGACCAGAGAGAATGGTGAACATTAAACGATGGATCTCCTGCTCTGAAATACTTGACTCAACTTCAACTATTGAATGCAGTCTCAATCTTTAAACAAATCTTGGGGCAAGCGATGATTCAAAATCCTTTAATGAAGAAATGAAAGCACACAAATTTGAAATCTGCAGAAAATAGGGAGTCCCATACCGGTACCGTGGCGCACTTCACGTTTCCCAAAAATCCATTAATGCGTTGTTGCCTAACCTGTTTGTCAGACCCCGTTTACACAGGGCTGCGACCTTTTGGTCTCCGTTGTGCGACCATAAAACTGGGCAGGCCGCCGGTGGAGGCCCAAAGGAGGCCGAATGGTTGCCTATGTCGTTCAAAGGTGGTACACAGGAAGTTTTGACATCGCCATGGTCGATATGGTCGCCGTAATTTTTTGAACATGTTGAAAACAGTCGCACAAAGGTCGCCGAGGTGGTTGGTTGCTCAAAGGTTGGTTCGCCACGTAATAGATCCGTTCTGTTGCATACTTCACCGTCAATCTGGGCGATATGCTTCTGCCTCCCTTGTGCCTCCTTTGGCCGACCAATAGAAGCATGCATTGAACGATGACTGTGGCAACCGCTGTGCCTCCATTCGGCATGGGTTGCCTTTGATTGCAAAGGGGAAGCACAGGGGAGGCAGGCAAGTGGCTCACTGAAAATGCCCGAAAATTGCAGTTTTGGTGGATCAAGGAAGGCACAAGGATCGCTGGAGCAGTTACATAGAAACAGGATTTTCTGGGTTTGGGCGACCATTGAGCGTCCTGGCCATTTTTGGTCACTCTTAGGTGGTACAAATGTCGCAGCCCTGTGTAAAGGGGGCCTTGAGTGCTCGAACCGTTACCTTATAATGCTTCTGTTGAACCATTGTAAAAAAAAAAAAAAATGTGTCATGAAATTTAGTCCAAAATTAAAAGACGGTTGAGTTCGGAAAATGGGCAAACAAATTGGCCGATAGTGTTGTCTAACGTACGTGGTGCACTTAAAACAAAGACAATTTTTAGAAACGCCCCAGTGAACATTTCTGATTAAGAATAATGTTACATTGTTTGGAAGCTTCAAATATATAAAAGTATTTACTATCTAACTCTTACAAAGAAAAGGCTAAATTGCCGTTCAACGTACAATTATATAATGTTAAAATTTAAAAGTTAGACTTAAACAAATCAATGTATGCTATAATGTATCAGATATACAAATTGCGCAAGTGAAAACAAATCTCAGAAATCCCCCCTGTGCACATTTCAGAACACTTCTTATACGTTGACAAATTCCAACAAATTATTGTTATCGCCATATCTTACAGGTTCACTGCCAATTTCAAAATACACTCGGGAAATCGCGCCCATGTAAAATCTTTATCTAAACTTTTAGAGCTTGTTGAAATTTCACTCTTTAAATAGAGCGAAATTGTTTGCTATTGAAAATTTAATGTGCGCAACGTTAGGGTTGCGCCACGTTAGGGGACATGAATGCTGTATTTGATTAATTGAGGGGAGAGAGAAAATACAATGTGGTACCTTGAGCATCCGAGGATGAGACGATGACTGCAGCTATAGACAATGCAGCCAGCAGCATCTCAGTCGCTCTACGTCGGCGACGCATCTTCGCACACCAACCCAACTATATTGTCAAAATGGCAAGACTTCTGCTTAGTCGTCACAAAACAGATCAACGTCCTCAGCGCCCGATGAACGCTGCACTTCTGACGAGTTCCCCCGCTCACGGACTTTTGTATAAAGGGAGGACAATGAAGAAACGTTTCAAAAGATAAACAAAGGTGACCCGTTGCATATGTACGGATGCCGATCTTTGCCGCAGAAGAAGAGAGTTAGAGAACAATAAGTCGGTGTTAACCTTCCAATAGCGCGAGCTCACAAAAATCCCATTGGCAACTTATTCACCACATGTTTGCCAAGTTTTACGGGGTACCAGCTCAATCTAAGATTAGAAACAGTTGAACACACGTACTCAGACTGCAACCCAATACATCGCAAGATCAGCTATTCCTAGAGGGAAACTTTTAAAAGAGAACATAGTTAGAATCGAAACTGTTTATGTGGTCGGCACTTTTTTATAGTTAGTGCTGCAGTCGCCAGCTGTAGGTCGTGGGGAATAGGGGCAAGATACAATCTAACTCACCCCCATGGCACTACTCGGCTTCCGTGCCATGAGTATTCGGGACTTTTCGATCCATATCCCGTCACGTGCATCAAGCGTTCAGGGAAGGCAAGGTCCAGGTTATACAGAAGACAAACTCAAATTTAATGCAGCCTATTAAAAATAAATGGGACAGGCAGAGCTTAAAGTCCAATTGAAACAGATTTCCAATATAGGCCTGCGACATACGCTGAAGAGACAGAATATAGAAAAAAAAAACTTTCGAAGCAGAATATCAGGAAAAAAGTCTTCTTCGGTTTTCTTTTTTAAAAAGAAAAATACCATAATAAGCGACGTTCACATTGAAAAAAATATTTGTTAACTTAAAAAGTTACACATGTGAATGTTAACATTAGTGCACCGCACTTGGATTATTTCTTTTGCCCGCGCAAAGTCATTTGTTGCGTTAACCTTACCGCACCGTAAATGTTATGAGAAAGCCTGTTCCAGAGACAAGACCTCATAACACACGTCTATGTGAGGACAGGAAACAGCCTCGTTTAGCCCCACCTGGGGGCACCAATTTTCAAAGGGGGCACTAAGGGTAACACAGATATTGTTTGTGTACAAATGAAGATATCAAATTGGGGGGGGGATGGATGGCATGATGACCATTCCTTTCTTGAAGATCGAGGATAATCTTACGGACAGTAAACGCAGCTATTAATAACCCCAACCCTCAATAAAAAAAATAGGGTTAGGTTAATTATTTAGGCTACAAATACCCGAAACCGTTATAGGTAACCAACCAGGTTTATATTGTTGGAAACTTGTTACAGATCAGAATTGAGACCTAAACCGATATTGGAGAATTCCTCCTATTAAAACCGGTTGAATAAATTACATCTATGGCAATTCGCTTGCCTCTATAGATTTGCATTAGTTTTTTTTCCCCAGAAATGGACGATCTTGCTTAAAGTCCAATTGAGGCAGATTTCCAATATAGGCATGCGACATAAGCTTTAGAGACAGAATATAAAAAAAACACCAAAAAAAAGGCCTTTCGAAGCAGAATATCTGGAAAAAAGTCTTCAAAGGTTTTCTTTTTTAGAAGAGGATGCCTTGCATCTCGGGACAACGCACGGCTAAAAGTACCATAATTAGCGACGTTCACATTGAAAAATATTCGTTGACTTAAAAAAGTTACACATGTGAATATTAACATTAGTGCACCGCACTTGGATTATTGTCTGCCCGAGCAAAGTCATTCGTTGCGTTAACCTTACTGCACCGTAAATGTTATGAGACAGCCTGGATCAGAGACCAGACCTCATAACACACGTCTATGTGAGGACAGGCAACAGCCTCGTGTATATCTTATTGGTTGCTATTTTACACGTTTTGGCCCTTCGTGATTCGCTTTTGTTTCTGTGTTTTATTTGTTGTTTTCAGTTTGCCGATTTATTGATCTATTAGGTATAATCAAATCGTTGAAGAAGATCTTTAAATAATTAAACAAGAAGTCTGAGAACCTTCCCGATGAATCTGTTAGTGAAGAATGCACGTTTAGTTGATCAAATATAAAGGCGCCTTTATTTGATCAGCTGTAAGTTGCAATGGTGCGATGCTTGACCCTGTAGGATTGGCAGTATTATGCCTTTGAATACAGGGTTCTTCCCATGCTGGATACAATCTATTTAATTAAACATACTTTCTGTTCAAAAGTCCAAGTGCTTAAAATCTGCTCGGCACAAGTGTAACTGGGTACACTCAGTCTTTTTTTTTCAATTTAAGAAATTTAATATACCAATTCAGAAATCCAGTATTGATCGTGTGGTTCTTTAATGCACTCGGACCTGTCTGGTTTGCCTTGTCACAAGACTAAGGTAAATAAGCAACCACGACTGTAAATAGTTTTGCAGAATGTTCCGCCAAGCGGTGTATAGTGTTTAGCTGGGGAGCGGGCACCTGGGGGTACCAATTTCCAAAGGCGTCACTAAGGGTAACACAGATATTGTTTGTGTACAAATAAAGATATCAAATGGAGGGGGGGGGATTGATGGCATGATGACCATTCCTTTCTTGAAGATTGAGGATAATTTTACGGACAGTAAATACAGCTATTAATAACCCCAACCCTCAATGAAAAAAATAGGGTTAGGTTAATTATTAAGGCTACAAATATCCCAAATCAGTTAGAGGTAACCAACCAGGTTTATATTGTTGGAAACTTGTTACAGATCAGAATTAAGACCTAAACTGATATTGGAAAATTCCTCATATTAAAACCGGTTGAAGAAATTGCATCTATGGAAATTTGCTGGCCTCTATAAATTTGCATTAGTTTTTTTTCCCAGAAAGAGACGATCTTGTTGGATGTTATATTATGCGGAGATTGCATTTGGTTTCTGTAGCGAAAATACGGTTAGGTGGAACATTATCATTCTCCATAAATGATCTTTGAGTGTTTAAGAAAAATGGGGGTAAGTAAACCAAAATGTTCTATTTACCAACTTCCATATATCGGACTCTTCTTGGCGCTGCGTTTACTTTACTAGCTGTACCGTATTCAGTGGCGTAGCCACGGGGGAGGGGGGGCGTGGGAGGGGCGACAGCGCATGAAACCTTGTCGCCGCCCCCAGTCGCACCCACTGAGCTTTTGAGTTTCTAAAAAGTTATCACGCCCGGACCAGATCCCATACCTCGTATTGCACAAGTGTGCTTGAGGACAGGCAACAGCCTCGTGCTTCTCATATCTATAATGGTTGATATACGTCTTAGCTGTCCCACCTCCCTAATAATTTGATTGGAGATATAGGCGAACGACCCTTGTAATCGTGAATCCCTTTTAAGGCCCGCACATTGGGGTTGGGGGTGTTCGAAAGCAAAACGGCCACAAGTTCCACTTTTAATGACACCTGCTTCCGACAAAACAAAAACAAAAAAAAGTCGCCTTCAAGTTGTAAACACTAGCAAATTTGATTCATTTTAGAACACGCAGTTCCGCTGTCTATCCGCCCAAAAAAGCGACAAGAATATTTTAACTTCTATTATTAATAAAAGAGAAATTTAACCAATAAAACAGCATGTTTTAGACAATGTCATGGACATGGTTTTGAGTTACGGTGGTGTTTTTCTGACACTGTGTCCTAAGATGACAACGAAATAAGATGAAGGAGGTGAAGGGCAGCATCATTTGAATGATAGTTAGCACAAATATTCTACAAGCCTCTTCTTCATTGATTTGTGAAATTCTGGAATGCCTAATAACAACAGTATAATCCAAAACAGCCAGCGCAGCGCCCAGCAAGCATGGGGGGCACCCCCCCCCCCCCCAATAAAACAAAAATTCGTCGCTCCCACCCCAGTCCCTCCACCTACTGGAAGTGCAGAAAACTAGAGAAAAGCACAGTCGCATAAGTTGCTATGAGAACCAGGTGTTAACATAAAGTGCTTTTTCTCCCTTTTTTATTTTCCTCGACATTTTTGTTTTCAATGAGTGGCTGTTGATTGAACGTCCCAGAATAGCGCCACCTATACTATTCATAGCACAAAATGTAATTAAATCACCTAGATTTGCACATGAATGAAACTGTTACGTGCACTGCTTTAAGGAACTCCAGCGTACTTACGTGACTTTGTTAATCTTACTTAATCTTACTTAATCTTACAAATATACTTTAAGGACTCGTTCAGCATTGTTAAAGTTTCTGTTTAAATTTTTAATAAATCTAATCAAGGGCGGATCAAGAACACCCATTCTGGAATTTGTATTCCTGTGGAGACATTTCTTTGTCCTCGTGTAGTAAAGTTTTCGAGTGTGAAATTGAAGTTTCAAAATGCTCTTATTTTAACCAGAATTAATTTCCTGGGCTGAAATTTGGACTAAATATCCCTTTTCTAAAACTCTTCCATTTGCGACAGATCAACCTACCTTGGAAATTCCTAGTTTTTGAGTAAAATCCATATATCTATTTCGTGAAATTCTTGTGGAGAGACGTATTCATCTATAGAAATGTTCTTCTGGAGACGTATACAATCTTTTGTTCCCTATTGTGTTCATGTCTCCGTAAGGTAGTAAATTTAAGAACACACTTTTTGGTGTGTGTGTGGGGGGGGGGGGGGTAAAACAAATTACGGCGTGTGGTCTGGGGCACCGCTTAAGGGCCCTGGAAGTCTTTTGGATTCTAGATGCTCTGTGGTGCGATCTGAGGCAATTTCTGACCACTTTATTCATTTTTTAAGGAAAAGATGGTTGTGTACGCAGTAGCTGCTTTGTTTTGCGACAATACTTTTTTTTTAATCCAAAATGTGGTCTTCTTTATAGGGAGGGCCATGGCCTTCGGCACCATCCCCTGGATTTGCCGTTAAATCTTATAACTTTTTAAATGAATTTTATTCCGTCAAACACGATCACCGTAAACCTACTCCTTAAAAAACACATGACCTTTAATATGATATATTTAAACTGGGACGTGATTTTGTTGCCACTCTTTAAGTTTAAATTCATAGCATAAAATGTATAATTAGATCACAAAAATGTAAACACTAATGGACCATTTACATGCACCATTTTAAACATTAAGGAGCACTAATGTGCCTACGTGACTTTTAAATCTAATAAACACATAAGCATACATTTAGTGAGTGCAATTACATTTGTACGACCTCTTACTTAAAATCTACCGTTAATTTTCAGTTAAATATTATTGTGTTTTTGTGAACATAATGTTAACTGGTTTGTGAACACGAAATGTGTGCCGGTGCCTAGGGTGGATTAGGGCCTACTAAACGCATTGTGCCTAGGGCCTACAAAACACACTACCTGGACTTGGGTGTTATTTCGTGGTGTCGGTGACGAATCATACATAATGTTGCTATGGAGGTAACTGTCAAGTGATGGAACCATGGTAACAGTTATCGAAGTTTCATTTACACTGTTGCATAATACGGCAATACGTGTTGTTCATATTAACACCTCACCTCTTAACACCTCACCTCTTGCCCCTTTGACAATTACTTTGGAAAACGTTAGCAGGATAAGTTAACAAAAGGATGCATTTTTATCCCACTCTTTGCCAACCTCCCCCTCCCCCCCCCACACACAAGTCTGCATTATCCTTTATCCCTTGTGTTGTGCATTGGTTGGTTCCAAATTGTTCCATCTAGTGATATGCTATAAAATGGTCATTTGAGCTGCTAAATGGTCATTTGAGCTGCTAAATTGAGATACTCTGGACAGACGATGTTTCCGTGATGCATCGGCGTAAGTAACTAGTCAACAGTTTGCTTCGCGTAGGGCGCAGAAAACTTGAAAAGAAGATGGCATCTGGTAGGAAACCTTACTCTGGTGTTATTTAAATGAATGTCCCTTTTACAAAATTATTACTCTGTGATCGAGCGCTTTCTATCAACTTGCCTGCCCTGGTGTCATTAAAGTGAATGTCCCTATAACAAATTATTACCGTATGATCGAGAGCTTTGTACTCACCTGAGCATTGACGCTGAATGTTAATTTCGATATTTGCTAACGTTTCCAGAAAGTATTCGCGCTGAAACCTCAGCAAGTGTGACAGGTTTATTTGTACGACAGGTAAAAGTCGTAGAATGTAAAACACCATTGATGTACATATAAAACACAGCTGGATATCTCGTTGGTCATTCCGAGCTGTGCAAAAAGTGAAGCTACGCACTGGTTCCTGATCCCTCCATTGAAATGTTGGAAGGGCACCATCCTGAGCCTCTTACATTGTTCGAAATCATTACAAGAAAATAATCTAAAAGTATACGCAACTCTTTTTTCTAGAAAAGCTCAAAGGCATGCAAAATTGTGGCAATAAAATTGCTGATTGATATTGCGTTCTGGAAGGATGCAAGGTATGTTTTCTGGTCACCCGATGTTCGCAAAATCAATTAGTGGGTGGGGCTGGACGACGTCTGACTCAAACCCTCTCTAGCGACGACCGTGGTAGTATTTAAAGACGCAAAGAACGATGGAAGAGTACCAGTGTGCAGACTGCCATAGCTCGTTGTGCCCCAATTGAGGTAAATGTAAAAGAATCCATGGCATTTATTTGTTATTTCATAGCAAATTTTAAAGATCATAGCTCACTAATATTAATCATCCTTTTGTTCTTCTCTATTTATGCTCAGATTTCTGCTGTCATGGGGTTCACGTGGGTGTTCGGTTGCCTTGCCAACCGCATCAATCACTTGGTCCTCTGGTACCTTTTCGTCATCCTCAACTCTCTGCAGGGGGTCTTCATCTTTCTCTCCTTTGGCTGCAGCCGCCGCATCCGGGCTCTCTAGAGGTAGAAACTGGTCGCTAAGCAACAACGTGGGACCACCAACGCCTAAACGCGGAAAACTCAGAGCACGTCTGTGGTGTCCAAGCAAAGTAGTTCCGGTGTATAAACGAAAATAATGGTTGGATGGGCTGATTACTGTTTGTGGTTCTGCGTGGACCTCTTCCCCTATTATTAGCAGCTCCTCATTAAACAAGTCTGAGCAAGCCTTGTTTAAGGGCAGACATTGTATTTAACCCAGTTAACAAAAAAATCAGAAAATAACATTTTTTTTTAATTGGTATTGAATTTGAGGTTTGGTGTTTTTTAATCAGGTGATTCCAAACTAATAATTAACATTTCTAATGACCACTTACTCACGTAAGCGAATAGCAGGTTTTCAACTCGTAAATGTGTGGTGTTTAGAATAGAAAATAAGCAGAACTTGTCCTGCTTATTATCAACTTTCGCTAAGTAGTTTTTGTTCTGATAAGAACAGTCCTGCTTTTAAGTTCTAAAAGAACTTGTCTTTGGTCTCAACGTTTCGACTAGCCTTCTCTAGTCATCGTCAGGAGACTTAAGAGAGTGAGAGATGCTACTCCTTAAGTAGGTTGTGTTAGGATTGGGAGTGCTTGTATTGGTGGATTCTGATTGGTTGTCTGTTGGGCATTGTGCTAGAGAGGGATGCCCTGCTCGCTCGAGTGTGTCAGTTGGCTGTGAGCCCTGGGCATTGTGTTGAACTGGGATGCCAGCTGAGTGTCCTGCTCGCTCATGTGAGTCAGTTGGCTGTGAGCTATGAGAGTTGCAACCTGGTATTATTAAATGCCAAATGTTGCTTATGAAATATCCGATATTTTCTGGTACAGTGTCATGTTTGTGGATCTCTATAGCTTCTCTGATACGACGGGTGCATCAGTGTTTCTCTGGAGCTACGATTTCCGCTTGTTCGCAATCAACGACATGATCCAAATCAGCAAAGTGTTTGACAATGGCAGATTTGTCAAGTTCTTATTAAAACAAAAACTACTTAGCGAAAGTTATAAATAAGCAGGACAAGTTCTTTTCAGAACTAAATATCTTCTACGCAGTAGTTATTACCACATGGTGTGGTAATAAAGTACAAACATAAAGTACATTATATCTCATTAAATTATACTCAATGTTCCATTTTGAACATTGATAAAAAATGTAACTACTTCAAAATAAGATCTATAGGAATAAATAATCATATACCTCTAAGATTATTGGAACAATCATGTTTTCACGAATTAATACACTCTGCACTCTGTCGGGGTTAAATGCAAATGAAAGAATAAGCGATGAGGGAACATCCCGTAATCCTACATTCCCGAACTCCCCAAAATATTCTTTAGACAACTTCAAATAAGTCTGTCTGGTATTAGAATCATGACGTTATCGGACCAAAACAAATTTTACGAATAATTTGAAAATGGTCTTTAAAAAATATATAACACTTATAATTTCCTCATTTTTATATTTTGTTTTTCTTTCACGATGAACATGTATCCTCTCCGAACTAAATCAGCATTGACTCTCCCCTTTGTGACTGATGACGTTATCAAACCGGAAATAACTTTTAAGTGCATTTAAAATGTATTCTGACATATTTTACCTCAAAACAAAACAAATAGTTTTACTGTAAAGGCTTAATTTCATGATCCTTTTTCTGTAAATACTCATAACTTTAATGGGCCGTGTCTCATGCAATTGTTTGCGTTTGTAACCCAACGCAAATCTGTAGTTTGTAGTTGTATTTTGTAATAATGAATTTGAACCCTTAAGCTGATCAATGTAATTGTAAATATTTTTGAAAATTGATATCTCCAGCCTTTGCAGCTGTAACGTCACTGCTTAGAGAAAGAACATTTGCTGATCTTTTTCAGATGAGTTTAGCAACAAATGGTATTATTTTATGAAACATAGTAGAAGTACAAATCTAGCACATTAACTTTTCTTGGGTAAATTAGGCCCTACATGAATTGATTTTCTGAGTAAACATATTGAATAATACAATTATGAGAGTACATTTTTTGATTGACTAGAATACAGTTTACAAATTGTATAACTGTTCCATAGATCGCTTTAAGTTTTCACTCGCCATTGTCATAATTATTACTGATAACATTTACTTCTTACACTGTACTACAAAATGTACTAACAACATGTGCTTGTTTTCTGAGTATACAATTAATTTATTCAATACGTGAAGTGTTGGTCGCCATTGCCATGTTCGATTATTTCTGATACAGTTTACCTTCATATTAAACGACAAATTAATTATTGACTGTCATATTTTTTAACCCTGTCAAAAGTAGCCTTTCTGCAAAAGTCAGAAACAGGTCATTCTTTTATCTTGATCTTTACAGGGATCGGGTTCCTAAATTGTGTCCACTAAAACATGCATTGGCTAAACAAATATTAGGATAATAATACGCACAACACGGCAAGCCTTGAAAAGCTGGTCCCAGAGGCCACAACATTACATTCCATTGCTTCAGATTACGGCTCGATGTATGCATCTTTTGTACACAACGGGGCAGATTTGGCTGATTCATTGACATTAGGGGTAATCCTATATGATGGCACTGCCCGACTCACAAGTGACGGTGAGTCAGTGACTCCGTAAAGTGACGGTGAGTCAGTGACTCCGTAAAGTACAAAGCGGACTGTAGGCTGGACCTCTATGGAACCAGCAAAACTAACAATTAAAAAGCATGAAACTAGACTACTAAAAGCTTTTTTTTTCATCCGATAGATTTCAAAGACTCCGATAGATTGCAAATCTTTACTGTCCTTCTTTTAGAACGTGTACGGTACATGTTCAATCTAGCAGACATGAAGACTGCGATCCACGTGGCCAGCGTCGTCATCCTGTAAGACAAGCACATGGAAATGGTTATGACGACTTTCAACTAGGTTTTGTTTTTGCCCGATATAATAAAACGGTTAAACTGTGGTGTAAAAATAACCAAAGATTCTGGCTGAACTAACCCAGATCAAGCTACTGAAAATATAAGTAGTCATACCTTTCAATATTTGTAATGATACATTAATTTGTGGTTTTCGAGAAAGCAATTTTGGACCTTTAAAGGCTTTACATTGTTGTATATGAGTGATAAACCAAACAAAGCTCAGCTCCAAGTCTGCCTTTTAAAATAGACTTGATATGCTTCATGGACCACCGAGGGAGGCTATGATTTTACTCCACTACAAGATAGTTTTCAATAAATTAGGTATCTTAAAGGCATCTGTCACCATTAGTCAAGTGTTGGCAATTGACACAGGAGCATTTCGTGGGGTCTTATTAACCATGAGAGCAGCTTAGCAAAAAAAATCACACGGAATGGCCACGTAGAGAATTTTATCACCACATTTTTTCTAGGTAAATACCCCCCCCCCCACCTGCATGCATGTACATGCAAAAAACTATAGGTCATTCACATCGTGAGAGATTGTTTACAACCTGTCTGAGCTCTGGGCGGCACGAGGGGTTGACACAAAGAGACCGGTGGGACAAAGGGTTTGGCCGCCATTTTTTCAAATTACTGCACAAAGGCATGAACCGCCATCTGGGCTTCTGTCTTTCAACGCTCCTTACTTCGGAGTGGCTAGGGTCTGGCCAATGGGAGTCTACATGCTTGTGGTCTGTAGTAGGGGTGAGGATTACATGCAAGCTTGGCCTCATTGACCCATTGGAAAAAAAATATGCCCATATCTGGAAAATGAGGAGAATTTTATCACCGCTTCGCTGCTCGTAGGGTTAAATAGTTTTACATTTATCATTTCTTTTTAATGCATTACGCCATCAATTTCAGAAAAAAATCACAGACTGTTCATCCACATATTGATTAAGTACCTTCCCATCATGTGATAACAGCTATGATTAATATCCAACATGCAAAATAAAATAATAATACGTTTACATGGTCGATAATCGTCCTTACTCGCAGCAGAGGCTGAATTGCAAATGGCGCAGCTACAACGTGGTCGAGCCGAGGGCCTGTAAAGGTGCCTTTTTGGCAGCCATCATACCACCGATGTGTTATCACGGGGCACAGTCAGATCGAAAGTGCTTGAATTTGGCACATGGAGGAAAACCGGTGAACCCAGACAAAAAAAAAACCCAACAACAACAACAACATTGTGCCACAGGACAGAATAAGCGAACAGCCACTCTGTTCACATAATATTCAAGGAAGTGAACCGTCGCCATAATATGTTGTGAGATCTTTTGAGTTGTGAATCTTACAGGGTGAATCAGAATGAACTGGACCAAACTTAACCTTGTGGTGAGGAGCTACGCCATTTTCACTAAAGTGGCTCATTTTGCGGTCTCCACACGGGATTGGCCTTTGCATTTTTTTTCTACATGCGTCAAAAACTTCAGGTGAGTAAGTCACCATGTCTAGTTTTTTTATTTGTTATAACACTGCTTCTCATCAGCCTACGCAAATTCGCTTAATTTGTTGAACCGTGAAACCGTGGTCAGAGTGTTTGTAGCGTTTGTTCTTCGGTAGCGCTTTCCTTCAAACTGATATTCATGAAACATTCACCAAATAATGTCCAAACTACTAACCTGTATCTCTTTCAGCACTACTTTTGATAATTGCTACATAGTTTTAATATTTTCTTTAATTTAGGGCCATATTATTCTGACTCACCCTGTAGAGGCGAGCGCTGTACGCACTGCGCCACTCATGCCACATTGTGTTGTTGCCGACGTGCGAAGTGGGTCAGGCCCAATGGATCGGTTTACTACAGGGTGTCCCCAAAAAAATGCTCCACTCTTCTTTTTTTACAAATTCAAGCAAACCTGAATGCATCAATTTTCTTATTATGCATTGTAGGAATGCTATGTGTCTTGGTTGCTATCTACCAAAACAATTGGATCATACTATCAATCCACTAGGGACAGAAATGCTTAAATATGAACGCGCCTCCATTTGCCATCTGCGCTGGGGACTCAAATCACCAATTTTAAAATGTCGATTTTTGTCAAGTGTGCTTTTCAACAATTCTACTTGGTATCTATTATGAAAGACCAGTCATCAGTCGTTATCAAGCATACTAGAGAAAACCAACCAACTATGGCATTGTCCATTTATTGGACTTTGACTAAAAAATACCTATGTGTCAATCAACCACACGTAACAATTGTTCACCTATGGCTGATTGTTCACAATTGTTACGTGTGGTGGCAAATGGAGGCGAGTTCATATTTAAGCATTTCTGTCCCTAGTGGATTGATAGTATGATCCAATTTTTTTGGTGATTAACAACCAAGACACAAAGCATTCTTACCATCCATAATAAGAAAATGTATGCATTCAGGTTTGCTTGAAATTGTAAAAAAAAAGGAGAGTGGAGCATTTGTTTTGGGACACCCTGTATAATAGAAAGTTATGTACATGTACTTTACTTACTGCTGTATCGTCACTGCGATTCTCCATGCCTGACGCCATATATGACATAGCAAACGCTTCATGGCCTTCCAAACCCTGTGAAATGCAGAATAAATATATTATTAAATTTATGGGTTATACCAATAATATTTACCAAGTCTCACCAGAATAATA
This sequence comes from Patiria pectinifera, assembly GCA_029964075.1. Taxonomy (NCBI): domain Eukaryota; kingdom Metazoa; phylum Echinodermata; class Asteroidea; order Valvatida; family Asterinidae; genus Patiria; species Patiria pectinifera. Next base: position 15,032,410 of record CM057138.1, on the reverse strand, counting down.
ACTAATTCATTGTTTGTTTTTTCTAAATGATCGGATTTGATCATTGCTATCTTGCTAGCTAGGTTTGTTTTTATATTTGTCACATCTCTTCAATACATGTTTTTTTTTCCCAATGCTGCAACAATATCTCAAGTTATGAAACTCCTTAAAATGCAATTCATTAAACTTAAAAGCCTTCACGTTTTCCAAAAACAAAACGAAAATTAAAACATTGACTTTTAAGAAAACGTTGATTTTTGAGATTCATTGACAAAATTATGTTTTCTCCTTGAAATATCTTTGATATGTATCTCTTCTTGTGCATCACTTAATTATCAATGAATTCTTCAAACAATGGACCTTTCGTTCCATAAGTTCAAGGAAGTGTGAATTGGGGGCTCCTTGCTTCCAGCAACCAGCACCACTTGTCAATGTTGTCAAAAATCGTGAACCAGGTCCAAAAATAAATAAATATGATTTGCATTGTGGAAATGCATAATAAAGGATGGGTTTGAGGTTCACCATGTCATGATTCTATGAAACAACATTCTCAAAGGATGGACAAATACACTATCCGAAAATGTTGAGAAGATTTTCGTCCCTCGCCTGTAGTTCATTTCAGGGCAATCATTTTTTTTTTCAAACAAATCCTTAATTGAAGTAATTGATCAGAACTGAACACTGTGTGTAAGGCAATTAGACCCAAGGGACGTTAAAGAATGTTATCAGTTACCTCCTTGAGGTCAGTCGTGTCACTGATGTTGTCCACCACCGCTTCCTCAACTATAATCGGGGCAACCTTATTCCGGTGGTTGGCAGAAACCTTTGCCTGCAGGCTTTGTTTGTGAAGAACAATGCAGACTAGCACGACTACCACCACGACAGCCAAAGCGATAGACCCAAGGATGATGAAAGCTAGGGCCAATGTTGACAGTCCATCTGGAAATTAATAAAGGGGATTATCAAACTTTGAGTAGGTTAGTAATACATGTATAATGGGATCCTACGGTATAACGAAGCTTTCATTCGTCAACACATGGTCCAAATTGACACATGCACCTGTGTTGTCTCTTTCTCGTCAAAAGTGTCTTTATCTGTTAGTAGGCAAACTTGTAAGACGTGACAGGAATACAACACACATTTACCTTCTGGATGTGGCAACACTTCGGACTCACATCGCTTACCGCTAAAGGCCTCAGGGCACCTGAAAATAAGTCAGTTCCAATAAACTGATTGAAGATTGTCTACTCGAGTCTGATTAATATTGTCTTCTTGCTCAAAACTAGAGGCATATCTTTAGAAAATGGAAACTGGTTGGAATCTACAGATAGTTTGTGTCTTCTAATGGCAAGTTTGTGTCTTCTAATGGCAAGTTGAAATATAGTAGAGATGTTGATTTCTGCACACACAAAAATGCTTTGTCTGAAAAGTTAGTAACACCGTAAGTAAGTCGATGCTTTTTATACGTGCTTGATTTCGTGGTAAAATTGGTTCCTACTTTTTAAACGTATCTTGTTTAAAGCTATTCACAAAAAATATTTAAAATAAATGTACGTTGTATCGCAGGGTAACATGAAGAGACTTTTCAAATGTGTGTGATTCTGTTTGAAGCATCCGATATTTTAAAAGATGCTTTTGCATAAAGAGCTCGATTGTTTTGTCCTAATAGTTAGGCAAGAGGGAACCAAGTTAAATTGAAGGACCTTAAGTCGTGCATTTTTTACCTGCATGCGTAGCTCTTATAAGGAAAGATACCCGACGTCTCACACGTCCCGCCGTTCATGCAGTAAGTCGGTACACAGTCTATTGCCTCATCTATCATATAAACAATCACAAGACAAGTCAAGCCTAGCAAAGCTGGCTCACTGATGCGTCGCATCATTGAATATCCAGGGTAACGTGTGTAACAAATCCTCCAGCAACAGGTCATTGGGTCATATATATAAAAACTAGCATTTGCTTTTACTACAAATTTTTAAGCATTTACTTGCATGTATTATTATTATTATTATTATTATTTATTCGGCCAACAAATGAACGAAAGTACAATGTCAATGTGTATGAATAAAAATGAAGCAAATGTTTTTACTGGAAAGCATTCGCTGAAAGCTAAAAGTATTTACTTTTTACTTGCTATCTTTCGCTAGACTACAAGTGTTACTTCATTTCGTATGAATAAAAAGGAGTAAATGCTTCAGATTTCAAGCATTTACTGGTCATTTTTCAAGGCCGGGTTGGGTCAACCTTGAAAATATAATGCAAATACTTCTGCGCAAAAACTGCTGCATTTATTAATATTAATCGCCCCATAATTGCCACAAAACGTTAATAAACTACATATAATACCACAAACTGTATTTTGACTAACATTTATGCGCAATCGAAAAAAAATTATGATGTATTTTATTACTAAAAATAAAGACGATAATTTGGCATTTTGTTCACGATATGAGAAGTGGTAGCGTAAAGTTCAGTGCGGCACAGAATGATTAAGGATAAATTTTATCCGACGGCATCCTGCGGACTAAACAAAATGAAACCATTTGTTTAGTTTACAAGGTCACCAATCTTTGCAATCTTTATGTATTCTTTTTTTTTAATATTTCAATAAACAAAATTCTTTGTGTATCGAATGTTGGTATGATTTTACCTACCTCAGCACATCCGTGATTTTTATGCAATTGTGACGTCTTCAGGACACTGTGGACCTTTACAATGATTATGAATGATAAACGTATACTTTTTGTATTCTGCAACTGCCGAAAAGTGTCATCATTTTTGCTGGATTTGAGGATCAAAATGCATAATACTACATGTCATGTACTGTATGCATCACCTTAGTTGATTTGGACTATTACACCACGTGTAAACCCTGTGTGTGTGCGCGGCAGTTCGTACACACAACATAAACCCTATTATTGGCAATCATTTGTCCATTAAAACAATTCAACAGTAAGAAGCATTTGCTACCTGTTGTCTAGTAAATGCTGAACAGTAAAGGAAAACTTTTATTCATACGAAATTAAGCATTTGCTTTTCCTTAATGCTTGTGCTCCAAAGTAAATGCTTTTACTTTTTGCTTAAATTTCCTAGCATTTACTAGTTTTTATAAATACGACCCAATGAAAGTGGGTATTACTTGCAGATTCGGAACAGGTTTTCTGTTATTTTCAATTTTCCCACTGTGCAGCTATCGAGACTAGCAAAGTTGGTCTCACTGATGCGTCACGTCATTGAACATCTAGGGTAATGTGTGTAATAAATCCTCCCGCAACAGGTCAGTGAAAGTGCGTATTACTTGCAGATCCGGAACAGGTTTTCTGTAACTTTTCAATTCTCCCACTGTGCAGCTATTATTCTGGAAAGATTCCTGGTAGAAATTGTTCAGAATCCACAATTATACCTTCTACAATTCGCCTATTGAAGATGAACTTGTCATTACCTTTCCCAGACTTGTAATGCCTTTATGGTATTTATTTGTAAAATTTAAGTATGGAACAGAAATGATATCCAACTTGATGTTATTCTAGAAATTGAAATCAAAAAATATCTGATAAAAGTATTTGTACAGTTCACAGGAAATACATGGTCATATTCTAAAGTGATATTTCATTTGACATCTGTTTATTGGAAATAACTGCTGCCAAAATAGCAAGCATAAGTTTGTAATCTAATATAATGTGTGTCGGTTTTCATGCTGCTCAATTTTGTTTAACGGTTCTAAAGTCATCATTTTATACGACAGTAGTTTTACAATCAACTCACCGTCCACAAGGATCGAGTTTTGATCGATGTTAATGACTGTACTGCCATCAGTCAGTGTATCACTGCTCGCCAGCACTTCACGTAGAATGGCGTTGGACGGTGCAGTAGTTCGAAACAGTGCTACAGACCTAATGACCACACTGCCCTCCTCCAGTAAAGGAACTACCACCGACAAAACGTCATTGGTTGATGGGTGTTCTTTAAGGGTCTTCAAAATCTAGGATTAAAAATATCAAACATGAGCTGTAAAAGGAGGTTTAACTTTTTAACCATTACTCCCTATACTGCTCATGACTGCCCAAGCGCTCTTCAGTTATTTAATACGTTAGAGTACAGTTAGTACAGGTGCTAATGAGTTATTACTGTCATTATAATCAGGGAGACAAGAAGTTAGGACAACCTGGGAAATAATGCCCTTGTAATATACTTTAAACCTTGATGGTATTACTTATCGCCAATTTTACAATAAGATCGCGATACCAAGACCAGTGCCAGATGAGAATCCAAAAACAGTCAATCTTAACCACAAAAATTTAACGTCGGATTGAACAAAATCTGTCCTGTAAAATTCTACCAAAAACTGTTCATGAGAAACATATTCTGTATCTACAACTTGTGAAAATCAAAAAAAAAAATGATCGCTTTGCATTCTGTGTAATGTCTAAATATTCAGATAGTTCATGACTTACGTTGTTGTAAGTGTGATAAACGTTTAAAGTATTTATTTTAAATGAATACAACTGCTGTTTCCTGAACGATTGACCTTCAATATACGATAAAAATGTGAGGGCTTAATGTTTTGGATCCTGGCAGCACCTCTCTGGTAGGACCTTTGAGAGTAAGGTTTTTTGGCTGACGAATATAATTTACTTACTGCATTCTCAAACACGGTTGCAGTTTTATTGAATGCTTTCGACGTTGGGTTTTTCAAGGCATCGTTGAAGTCCATAAGGGCAGTAATCACGGCATTCTTGGATGGGTAATCTGGGAGACAAGAAAATCCAACGTTGATGAGTGCCAATGGATGCAATTTTACGTTTGAAATGTTGTGCACAAGTCTATGGGAAAGTCTCCTAATGACTAATTCCCTAATGACCCATTCCCTGTTATTTATATGATAATGCAAAATTACAATAACTAGCATAACTATAAAACATACCATAAGAAAAAGTACATTTCTAGTAACATTGCATTGATTTTACGGTACAGTATATTTCAATATCAATATACAGGGCAACACAAATTACGAGTGATTTACTTACGTTGGCACTGACCAGAATCACCCTCGACAAATCCTTCGATGATATTGCAGTGGCAAGTGAATCCCGACGGATCATTGCTTGGTAAGCAGTATTGGTCATTCCCACATCTGTTGCTAGATAGACAGCGATTCTCATCTGCAAAGAAAAGAAATATCAGTGTAGGTATTACATTGGCTTATCACTCTATTTATTCCCCTAAAATGTAGGTAGGGTTTGGCCTCGGGAACTGCAATACAGAGGCATAATAAGCATACTGGTATTTAGTGCACGAATGTTTCAGAAAACCACTGTGAAAGACGTTTTGCATTGGAACATTACCAGAGCATTTCGTTTTTTCACACACAACAATAATACGCTGTAGGTGGTCAAGGAGTCTGTACACATAACTCTATTATGCTCTTACTAAGATGGCAAATAACAAAGGTTTCAAAAATCATCCACAAGAAAAGCATTCTGTGAATTGTTTAATTTTCAATGGCACATACAATCAACTTTGTCCACAAATCTCCCGGTCTCTGATTATTCCGAAATGAAGTTCCTGACCAATCCGAGGGAATACAGCTTTTTTTTTTCAAACTACACTAGGAAAACGAACTGGGAAAAAAAACATATATGTTTTACCAGCACACGTCATTCCTGAGTGCGTAAGTGGACAGACGCACTCGCAAAACTCCGCATCAAAGGTCCCTCCATTCAAACAGCTCAACGCAGACAAGAGACATTCGTCTGTAACGTCTGAAAAAAAAAGAACAGGGCAGCCATCCATGTTCGGGGAACTTTAACTTTATAACAACTTTACTGCATAACATTTGAACATTTATTGGAACTTAACACTTAGAACTTTATTATAGCGATTGTACTTCTTGGACCACTTGGACCTTATAAACCTTGAACTTTGAGTATTTAAAAATGTTCAAGGAACTGTAACTATTAAACAACTAGGAATTTGGTAATTGCAATTCGAATTAAGAATTACAAGTATTTTTAAGTATAAATTGGTTTGAAAGCAGTTTTGTAAGCTTAAATTGAGATGGATGTCAAAAGCCACACATTTTTGTGTAAAGTACCTGTTCACTTTTGGTTTCATGCGGTTTGTCTTCGCTGCTTTGGCGCCCTTCAATAAAATTATTTGAACGCAGACCTCCTTAAGGGCGTACCGCCACAATTGGAATTACATAACACGTTTTATTTGGGTATTAAGGGGAATAAAAGTATCCCTCTAAAACCCCTCTCATTTGGAATGTACCATGTCAAAACCCAATCAAAATCTGACGTCTGGGATTACTTGGCTTCCATTCTGTAAGAGAACCCTACAATTAGTGCCATCTTTAATAACACAAACAAAGCACCACGCAGATTTACAACGACGTTGATTTTGTTTTCTGAATGAATCTTACCAATGCATCGCTTCCCATCATCATGCAGTAAGTATCCAGCATTGCAGCTACACGTGAAGTTCATGAGGATGTTGTGACAGTTCTGGTCGCAGCCCAGTCCGCCACCGCTAGCTGGCTGGTCTTTGTACAGCTCGCACTCATCAATGTCTACAGACAGATGCAGAAAAAAAGTGTTGAGTTAAGGGAGAAAACCACTTAATGGGACTTTCGAACGCACTGCTGACAGAGCCTGACACGCAGGCAAGCAACCCCGTTCTCGTGTTGAATTATCAAGAGAACGGGGTTTCTGATGACCAGACACTTTTTAGTGGGGAGTGGAATAAAACCTCAAGAACAAAGATGGCGGACCAAGGGCCTACTGCAACCTGGACTTATTTTGTGTGCATATGCTTGCGATTCTCGCAATTTTTTTTAGGTTATGCTGCAAGTCAAATTTTAAAAAGGGGAAAGGGGAGGTGATGCACACCAAATGTCAAATTGGAGATTTTTCAGAACAGACAATTGTAACCACTATCTGGAAATAGAAGGTGCTCTTCATTGCGGCACATTGCTCAAGATTTTGCTGATCAGACAATGATTTGGGCGAAACAGCGACCAATGGTGTGACTCCCCAACCCCACCCCGCCCAGCAATGCACGTGACTCAGGACAACTGTAGGCATGTCTGACTGACCTTGACATGATTTCCCGTCCCCCTCAAGTCCCGCTTGACAAGGTCCGCAGGTGCTGTTCAACGAGGGTGGATCCTCATCCACGCAATCAACATTCAGGAAACACGGGTTGTCTGCGCACGCGTCGTAGTTCTCTTCACAGAACTCTCCCGACCAGCCGGGCTCACATTGGCATAACACCACCTACAAGCAATGAAACAAACCCCATACAACGTTTACCTCATAAACCAACCTACAGTTGCCATTTACTAGGTATTTGTTGATTTCAAAACGTTGCACTGCGTGCCTATACTAAACATATATTTGTTGTTTAATGTTGGACATGCGTCTATTAGTGTGCGTGAAGCGAGCTGGAGCATGCAGTTTGGCGCACATGTTGTTGCCCACGGAAGTGGGCGTGAAGCGAGCCGGAGCATGCAGTTTGGCGCACATGTTGTTGCCCACGGAAGTGGGCGGGTCTTAATGAGTCATTCTATTTTAGACAGTGGTGCACTTTGCAAAATATCCAGGATGTACCTTTTATGGAAACCTACCCCAAATCGGTCCTGAACGATGTTCACTCCACTAGCGTACTGATCAAACAGGCAGGTGCCGTCATTCTGACAGTCACAGAGCTTCACGATTGGTTCCAGCGTGGCATTCGCTTTTCCATCTGTTGCTAAGAAACCGATCTTCACCTTACTCTTGTCCTGTGGTGTCCAGGAAAATCGACCTTCCGAAATAAAAAAAGTAAATTTGCTTGCTAGGGTCTGTTGCCAAGTTGGAATCTTATATTGAGGAGGGCAGCACAACCAATCACTATTGATATGTTGGAGTATAATGGAATTTGAATTTACAGTGTTGTCAAGTACTTTTTCCGAGTACCGAGTACTTAAGTTGCCGAGTACGAGTACGAGTACAAGTATTTGTACCTCCAAGTACAAGAACAGGTCTCCGAGTACGAGTACTTGTACTTCCGAGTACGAGCACGAGTACGAGTACGAGTACGAGTACGAGTACTTCCGAAAACGGCCATACGCCAAATGGTTCATTGTGCGTAATTGGCCCAGGCTCAGTCAGACTGATATGCAGACCCACTCACAGCTAGCTGTTGAATGTGTTTGTACGGACTTGAACAGAGGAAAATCAGGAAATTTTGACTTCTTCACAAGCCAATCAACCATTACAAACTGAGAGTATTGATAAAATAAGGCCAAGGTAAATGAAGCTACAACATTTTCCCCGGCCGAGTACTTCTATTCGAGTACGAGTACTTTATAAATGATCGAGTACAATTTCGACATGTCGAGTACGAGTACTTTGCTGCCCGAGTACGAGTACCGTCATTTCGAGTACGAGTAGTTGGACATTCGAGTACGAGTACGAGTACGAGTACGAGTACGAGTACGAGTACGAGTACTCCAAAAAAAGTACTCGAGTAGTACTCGAGTACGAATACCGAGTACGAGTACTACAACACTGGGAATTTATGACATTAATACAGAATGTTTACAGCTACACACAGACTTTAAAATACGTTGCTTTTTAACAAACCTGAGGCTGAAATGGCTGCCCCTGCTACCATCTCAAGTAAGTCAAAAGTGACGTCATCCCCGTCAGGATCAACTGCTTCTAGTTGTAGGATGAAGTTCTTGCCCACAATAACTTCAATGGTGTCCACAAGTGTTATGTTGGGAGGGAAATTGGCTGAAACGTAAAGGGGATTTGCAGAAAATTAATTTCCTAAAAATGCTACAGCGGCTCTCCCACCACTTTTCTTTAATACAGAAAACGTTTACGTTACACCAAATATGCGGGCGCCGACATCCGGGATGTTTTACATTGGCTTATCTAGCTCCCAGACCCATATTCCAGAAACTCAATGGTTCTTGCGTCTGGAGTGCAATATTGTACCACACTCGTAGCAACCAATATATGACGTAATCATGCCCAGGACTATGTCAGAAAAAAACAGCACTAAGCACGCCTTGATAAACCTTGTACTAGACCAATTTTGTCTGAAAGTATGCGTTGCCACCCGAGTTAAATGTTAGGGCCTGGTAAGTGAAGACTCAAGCAGGTCTGATTCACAAGTGTCACGAGTCAGTCAGTGCGTCAGTGAAACAGGTGCGACGAGGGCTCTTGGCTGGCCCTCTGGCACCGGCCAACAGGTGCAACACAAACTAAACTGGCTTCTCCTTCAATCAAACGTTGTGTATCCACTTACTTGCGATTGCCATGTTTTCCATGTTCATCTCATTGAGTGTTGATGTAGCCATACCGATGCTGGTATCATTCAGAGCCAAGGAGTCGTACAGACACTCGTTGCTAGCTCCGCAGACCGCTTTGGCCTCGTCGTATTTTCCCGACGGTGCCTTGTCGATCAGATCTTGCAGGAAGTCTGGAGTGAAGTTGGGGTCGTTCAAGGAGTCGTAGCTTTCATCAGGAGACTGATAGAAGAACAGAGAGTCTTCCTCCACAACTCGCCCTGAAATTTATCACGCCAAAATAATTATACTCATTTCTCTGCAAAACAATCCAATTTCAAACCAATCACACAATGACAAGCCGTCCACATTAAAATCACATTATTCATAAGGGGTTTGGATGTTTTCTTACATGTTTCGCCAAATTCGAAGTAGTCCCTCTCCACCAGCTCTCCATTGTCTCCAGAGCCTGTTTGCAGGGTGCCATTACGCGTCAACACATCATTGCTTGGGTCGTCATCCCACACACCTGAGCAAATTTAACAGATCGATGAAATCAAGCAATGGGTTTACACCTGAAACCCAACTCCCTGAGATGCGTTTAAAGTTCAAATTAAAAGAATTTGGGACTGTCACTTCATACAGTACAAATATTGTCATCTCAATTCGGGTGTTTCACAATACAGTGCGCCACCAAGAGTTTGCCACAGAGAGTTCATTTTTCCCAGCGCATTGTGGGAGACTAGGAGAGGTCGACAAATTATTTTTCCGGTCAGTATTTTCGTGAGCGCATGATTGGAGTATCTGTTTGCACTTTTCTTTTCTGTCTGTCATGGTGTATATGGTGTATTTAGTGAGGTGCCAGAACGCTATATGCCCCTAAATATATCTAAAACAAATTAGCTCAAGTTGGCTACTGACACTCATTCAAATGGGGCATGTTTTGTCGACCGTAAACTAAAAAAATGGACTCTCCATGGCAAATTCTTGGTGGCCAATGCAGTGTGAATCGCCCGAATTGATTTAACCTACAATATTTACTAACTTTATTTTTCTTCTTCAGATTTGCCAAACCAAGTGGCATTGTAACAAAAACAGGATGAAAAAAAAATGTCGTGGTAGTATACAGAACCATACCTAGAATTCCCTTCGTTTTGCCTTTGAAGTCCTCGTTGAAAAGGACTGTGATGTCGGCCATGCTGTTATTCACCCCGACAGTGAAGGAGACGTACTCAGAATACATGACGCTCACTTTGATTGGGTTCTCCGCCCTCGTTACCTGAAGATTTTCAAACTGCAATCCTACGAGAAAAAAATACAATGGACATACATTTCGCATCCATTTTGAAGAAGATGTTGATGAAAACAGCACCGTCACAAAGTCATAGCCCTCAGCTGAGTTCAAATGTATGTATAACAGATGGAAAATGTTACAAAATAGACCACCAGATAAACCACTCATAATCTGAAATCGCCGTTTTAGGTAAAGGACATCATATTTGTTTCGTGCAATATGTTCGTTTGAAGCAATAAGTGCTCAAAATCCTAACAAGGGTGCTGAACAACTGACTGGAAGAAGTTTCAGCTCAGAGAATGTTGTATATTCCGAGAAAAAAAATATTTTAGGATCTCGATTCCAATTTGAAAGTCATGTTTTGAATTGCGCCCGAATTCAGCGTCCGGGACACGTTCTCATTCAGCTAATCTCATTCAGATGACGCTAACTGAACCAACGAATTACATCAATATTAGAAGAACAAATATATATTATTTTGATATCTATGATGAATAAAAGCAACCGCGCGCGTGTGTGCGTTATGTCAACGCTTAGGCGCATTGACAAATTAGTAACGAACTGTCCAAAAATGCGTCTTTAGACGCATCGTTGCATATGCCCTTTTCATAGTTTTTTCTTCAAAAGGACAGCTTGACAGAAAAAGTAATTTCACAGGGAGTTTATTTCCACTACTACGTTTAAACCAAGTATGCCTTTTCAACGCTAATTTTGTCAGTTACTTTTTGGATAGCAGCAAATGATGGACTGTACCTTTAAGGCAATGTGAAATTGGCGACGGGTCTTACCTTCAGCAGTGGGTGTGACAACGGTCCCATTGACAGTCGTTACCAAATCCATGGCATCATTACTCAACTTGATCTCAATCTGTATTGAATAGCAAACAAAACCGGCAAACTGCTGTTGAGGGGTTTGAAATTCCTGCAAATCATCGGAATTTTTAAGACTTTCATTTTATCGCCTGATGATGAGTAGCAAACCTACATATTCATTATGACCCATTCAGTGGTTCCAGTAAAAGCAAAAAGATGATCGAAATAAAAAAAGACTATCACCAGTACACTAAACATATTCAAGGTAAAGAAAATCAAGATGAAAGGAATCTATCCATATACCTTTAAGAATATCCACTCAAGTGATTTGTTTACACATTTAAATATAAGGATAAAACTGACAGAATATGAAATAAAAATATCAAACTCATAAAGGACTAAATGTACTAAAGCTAGAGCTTTATTCGCTGAAGAGAAAGGTAGTCGTAAGATGATGAATTATAAAGTACAATGGAATGATAAATGTTTACGAAAGGAGAAAGAGAAAAAACCCAAGAGAGGAAACAAACAGATGTAATATAAAAAACTTTAGTTTAAATGATTAATAAAATATATGCACATTGTGGGCACTTGGTAGGACAAAACAAAAAGACTAGTCTATAAGACATCGAGTCTAGAACCAAAACTACAGAAACTATTACTTGGAAATATAAAGAAGCTTGTCACTTATTACACAATATTTGTTTGAGAACGCAGAGCCTAACACCTGATAAAAATATGGAAACAAATTGCGGAGTCACGTCAAAGCATTTTTGAAAAGGTAATCTTTTAAAATACTTAATCTGTGTTTACAACCAGACCTTTGCTTCTCCTGTGTACACCGCAGCGAAACCAGAGTAGACAGTAGCCTGACTAAGTTCCCCTGTCTCCGTATCTACGGCCTGTCGTGTGCGACCTTGCAGTTCAAAGACTCGTTGTCCATCGTCATCTTCGATGAGTGAAAGTGTGTATTCACCCAGACCATTGAAGGAGTACTCCAGTTCATCAAGAGTTACGACATGGGGGTCTCCCCAGCCCCACACTATTTAAAACAGAATGAGAACTTCACAAATTAAATACAATTTTGTGTTTGGTCTTCACCAAAGTAGTCTAAGCACTGCAATTCACAACTTAATGATGGAAACTTTAATTGCTCGCTCAAGGTCTGCTGGTCAGCTCAAATCTGCTTTCAGCAGCCAGTGCTATACAACCAATATCTTGGATGCAGGAACTGCATCAGAGACAGGTTTTGCCCGTCACTGATGTACTTGTGTGTTTTATAAAAAAAGAAAGAACTAACATTTGCAGTTTTCTGGAAATAATTCGCTTTCATTGTAGGAATGTGACTCTTCCTAGCTATTTTTCTATTGCCAAGTAACATTTGAAAAAGTTTTCCATTACGCCCCAGATTCCATTCTATCCGAGGTCGAAAATTTACATTATTTAACCTATTAAAAAAAACTGGATAATGTTGTATACGCTTGATCTCGCCGTAGCTAGAGACTAGGCTAAGCTGAAATTGAACCTTCATGCTTATCCAACACAAGTGACATTTAAACAAACAGTTTGAAGGGCATTTGGAAGAATCATATCCATGCGAATGCACTTGACTTTCATCAAAAAGCCTTTAAGTTCATAACTCACTCCAAGCCGGGGGCCTGTACCACCCGCAAGTCATTAGAGGTCGCCATGTTCTGTACAGGTGGCAAAGAGTAGACTTCTGACAACAATAATAACGTGGAAGAACTTCTTCACCTGTAAAATAATAATAAAAAAGGTTAAAAACGCCTATTTCTTCAAGACCTTTATGATAGCAGTTGGATTAAAACAATACAGGCTAAAGGTTTGTGGGGTGGGGACTCCATATTGTCCATCTTTTGTTTGTACTCCCATATGTTTTTTACACGAATCCAAATTGGGGACCTCTCGGGAATTCGGGACCCTATTGTACTCTATTGTTCAACGTCCCATATTGAATGCAGAAACAAACTCGCACAAACCAGTAGTCTGTGGCTACATATTTATATATATATATTTATAGCTAAAAAAGACGATGACCACGTGTTCCCAGTTTCAAGACTGGGTGATTGATGGCCTTGTTATAACCGCAGCTTCACTTGCAATGGAACGCAATGGAATGTAATGCAATGGAATGTAATGCAATGCAATGGAATGCAATGGAATGCAATGGAATGCAATGGAATGCAATGGAATGCAATGCAATGGAATGCAATGCAATGGAATGCAATGGAATGCAATGCAATGCAATGCAATGCAATGCAATGCAATGCAATGCAATGCAATGCAATGCAATGCAATGCAATGCAATGCAATGCAATGCAAGGCAATGCAATGCAATGCAATGCAGTGCGATGCAATACAATGCAATGCAAGACAATGCAATGCGAGGCAATGCGATGCGATGCAATGCAATGCAATGCGATGCGATGCGATGCAATGCGATGCGATGCAATGCGATGCGATGCAACGTGACAAATAATCCCTCAGGAATTGTCCTGGGTATGATCTTTGCCTCAGAAATTCTGGGTCAAAAGTTCAACTAGGGTTAAAGGGGCTTTTTGCAATGTGTCAATTGGGAACTCGTGGAGTATGATATATTTTTTTATGAAAGAAATGACGGAGTATTACATATAGGCCTATATTAAATTTAACCCAGACTTTTTGTGTAGCATTGATGATCACTCATTGAATGTACAAAATCATGTAAAATGTACCGTTAAGATCTCCTGGCACTACAAATCTTTCCAAGCACTTACTTTTCCATAAGTCGAAAGAATCGGCCGTGTAGAATATAGGCCCAAGTGGATACCTCTCAAAGACAGACGCGACACTGGCACTTCGGACGTCGTACACAAGATCACGTTCGACAAGATTATAGCAGCACAGTGGACCGGGAATCCCGGAAACCTGGAAAAGCCTGACGTAGCAAACAGCGGCTGTAGAACAAGTGTGGTTTAACAAAAGCAACATTTCATTAATTGAGCACTTTTAAAAGATTAAACCCTCTGCGACTTTAAATATTAATGTACGCATTTAACACGAAATGAGGAACGCAACATGTGATATCTCAAAAATGATCCACGTATACAATCTTGCTGTCAAACGTTTGGAGACAGTGGAAAGAAATGAAGTACCGACAGCAACTTGAAGGCAGCGGGAGGGAGAGAGACCCCGGGTCAAAACGCCTAACCGACTGTAGCCCGTCCCAAGTCGAAAGCAGCTGCATAGACTGGTAGTGTAAATAGTGTAGACAGGGAGGATTTAAGAACCTGGATTTTAAATAACGTCCTTTTCTCCTTTGCACATCCAATAAAGATATGGAAGCAGAACAAGCCAGGAAGCGGCACTGAAGGACCGTTTTTATCTTCACACAAATTCCCCGTGAAAACGTACGGTTTCTGTATAATTATTGGGCAAATGCATGTCTGGGTACAAATGATTAGTCCTCGAAATCAAAATGTTTTAGTACTTGTCATTCAAATGCAAGCGCCACTTGATGAATGCACAGTGAAATGTCACTTATGAGATATTTTTGTATGTGGCGCCTGTCTTAGGTTGACACCATGGCTAAGAGCAGTACAAACTCTTCACATGTTTCTTCTCTACAGTTGTTTCTTCCATTTGAGCAACACAATTCTCGCTTTCTTCCAACATGACTTCACAAATAAGATGAAATAAAAGAATAGCAACTTACGATATGAATTTCCATCATCTGGCAAGACGACTGATTGCGAGGCCTCAGTGTATCTCCAATCAAATCTGGCGTTCCACAGACTGCATGGGCACGTGTCTGCGAGCGGAGGATAGTGGATGGCAAATAGTGGGTACGGTTCCTGGCGGTGGTACCAATCGTGGCAGGACAAACGTGGATTGACAAAACCGTCCGGGAGGCTGTCGAGTTGGTAGACCCAGCGTCCTGCCTTCCCTGTGTTGCCCACTATGCCACCGGGACGAAACTGTGATTCTTCGGGTATGTCTACATACACAGTTTCGCCAAAGACTCCGGAGGTGTAGCCCTGGATGACGTTCTTGTTGGGCAAAAAACTGGTATCCCAGTTCATGCCGCAGGGATCGTAATTGAAAACGACGAAAGCGCGGACTCCGTCAGTCACAAGCAAAGCTTGGAAGGTATTTGTCTCCTATTGAACAAAAAAATATATATCGCACTCATAAAATGATAGTCTTATTAGAACCAAAACAAAATTTCCAATCGAACATAACACTTGTGGATTCCATCGAAGTTATTGTGGTCAAGAACTTCATCCTGCAACTGGATACAGTTGATCCTGACGGCGATGACGTCTTTGCCTTTAAAACATTATCTCAAAAAAAAAGGTCATATATGTTGGAAGACTTACTTCTAAGGGTGATATGGCCTTTACATTTCTCCAGGTGATAGACAGAGCCCAGTTTGCTGAAAAACCACTGTAGTAGGCTGAAACTATGAGATCAGCAACATCCAGCATGTTCTGGTTGACATTTGGATCATACTGATCGTGTACCTGCCCAACAAATGTCATTACAAGCAAAAATAGACATTGGTGCCTGATGAATAGTTTAAGGGGTTATTTTGCATTTTGATATTGTTTCTGCAAATGTCAAATATCACGTAGATTTCTTTTTACCCAGAGTTTTGAAACTCAAACAGTACGCAATGTATAAAGCATGACTTTCAGGCAATCTCCCGATTGAGGTGCGGTAAATTTTAAATACAGCTCCCATAGAAACTTCCGTTATTGACTAAACCATTTAACAAACCACGTTAGCTAATATTCCCAACGATAGTGGGAGACGTACCTGCCAAAACACATTATCTGTGGCAGTGAAGGCGTTAGCTTTGACATCCGCCCAAAACGGCGCTATCATTGTCCTGTCACCGAGGAAAGTTTTACCCCGCGGACTGGGGAACGCTCGTTTATCAAGGCTTTGGTCGTTGGACAGGACAATCACTCCATTGTCGGTAAACTACAAAAAGAGAGGATGAATTGAATCACATTGATGCATAAAAATGAGAAATGTTAAAGGGCTAATGTCATGAGATTTCGTTGCTGTGATGGCAATTCAGGAAGACATAGATCAGTTTAGCAATTTTCTGTTCAAATTGTGAATCCAACATTTAGTCATTAGAAACATTTTGTCTCTGGTCCACGGTTATGCACTGAAACGACAACGAAACGTCAAAGAGAAGAACATTTACGACTGCAAAATAATCAAAATTCTAGTATATGTTTGTGCTAAAATAGATGTTACATTGAGGTTACTGCTTGAAATGACATCACACTTTCACTCATGAATATTCAAATATCATTAGCACAAAAGCCCAAAAGGCAACAAAATGCCCCTATAAATAGCCAAAAAATTGAAATTAAGGTTTAAGGGGACAAAAAAGGTCCTTTTTCATGGTCAGCATTAAAACAAATGACTTTCATGGGCCCACCAAGTAGAAAGTCTTTCTTGAAAAATCGGTTAAATGAGTATGAAATTAGTTCTTGAAAAACTCTTATAAACTCCTCTCGATTCAATGGTAATCATCAAAGAGCGCATATAATTGTCTGAACATGTTAAAAGATTAAAAAGTTATTCACAAATCCCTAGACAGTTTACCCTTTCCTATTGGTCGAGAGCCCGTCACGTGGCCGGTCCTAAACGGATAATAAAGACCTGCTGGGTGGTCTTGAACACTTTTCTTGTGTCACATGGAATTTTGACTCGTATGAAATCTTAAAAGAACATTTTCTTGAAATGTCTACACTGAAACCAAAGGAGTTCGCCAGACGACAAAGGTTGGAAACCCGCATTTAAGGTTTGAATGAGATTACATTAGGTATTACATCAAATATTTAGGTAAACAGTTAGCGAGCGAAACACGATTGCCAAGGGGCTGCCAATACTTACGTATATCTTTTCGTAAAGCTTGCTGCCGAAGGGAAAGAAGTTTGGTGGATAGATGGTAGGTGATATCAGATCCTTTGCTAAGTGTGGCTGCAAGCAAAATACACAAAGAACAGATGCCAAATCACAATTAAGCCACATTGATGTGCACGCAGGTGGTTAGGCCCCAATATGTACAAAAAAATAATTAATATGTATGGTTGAGCTGTCATCGAGTTTGTGAAATGTGATAAAGAAATTCCTCTGCTTATTAACTAGCTGTGACCTGACTGACTTTCTGTTGACCAGTGATTGACTTGATCTCATCTGAGATGGTTGGATAACATTCTTATGTACTGACATGTGCCACTGCACGTTATTTTCTGCATGAATCGCATAATACTCAGCCAAAATAACACTTTTAAAACAAATCTAACACATGTAAACGTGAAAAACATGACAGCATTTTATCTTCTTTTACTTTCGTGTTTTTATTATTCCAGTTTAATGGCAGGATAATTTTGCGTAGGCTTTTTTAAACATGCGTCGCAAAAACTTACCCCCTGTGGTTCCTTTAACAACAGGGAGTCTCCGATTTCTTCTCCAAATGGGACGAGATTGCCCTCTATAAAAAAAACGAAATCTTGCAAATAATAAACTACCAATTGATTGTATTTTAATATTCACGAATTTGTTCACCATTACGGTCTATGGTTTTACTGAATTGTTTTATTTGCGTATAGATATGTTCTTCGTTAATGTTTTTTTGTGAAAAGAAGTCATTGGTATCAATCAGTTGAGTTATAATGTTGGTCATGGGTACCGCCTTTTGGTTCCGGTTTGCCCTACGTTTTTTGGTATTCCGGTAAGCTTCTGAATACCTGTCGTAGGCCTACTCCTTGATGATTCACGGTTGTCATGAGTACCGTCTAATGCTTCCAGCTTGCCCTACTGTTTTGGTATTCCAGTTAAATTGCTTGCATTAAACTTGAAGCTGCGGCCCATACACGGCTACGTCTAGATAGTCCGAAGTACCATTGGTCCGAAGTCACATTGGGCCGACGTCCCATTGGTCCGACATCCCATTGGTCCGAAGTCACATTGGTCCGACGCGGCCCCATAGGATTAGGGTTAGGGGATTAGGGTAAGTGTTACGGTTAGGGTTAGGCTCAGTCAACCTAAACCAGTGGAACTACACAGTATTATGTTTCATCGTACCAAATGGACGACTGACCAATGGGACGTCTGACCAATGGGAAGTCTGACCAATGGGACGTCTGACCAATGGGACGTCAGACCAATGAGACGTCGAACAAATGGAACGTCGGACCAATGGGAAGTCGGACACATGCTTACATAGGCATATAAGTGGGGTACTTCCTTTGTTCTCGTGTACTAAAACTTTGCAACGTCGCACATGTGATATGATAATATAGAATAATGACAAGACTAGCGATGTATTAAATGAAGTTCTGTAGGTCATGTTCCCCCCTCCATGTACAGTAATCAAGTAACCATGGGAGGTATAGGTCAAAGGTTTTATGAATATGCATGGTCCCATTACAGCACACTCACGTCAAAATGCTCTTATTTTAACCATAGTTAATTTCCTGGGCTGAAATTCGGACTTAATATCCCTGTTCTAAAACTCTTCCATTTGCGACGGATCAACCCACGTCGGAAATTCCTAGTTTTTGAGTAAAATCCATATATCTTTTTTGTGAAAAACTTGTGGGGTACCAAAACGGTACCCCACAAGTCGATGGGCATTCCTTGTGGGGTACCTCCCATTGTTCCAGTACCCCGCTAGGCAGTGTTTGTACACGCACACGCTCACACATTCTATATCTACTATTATTTAAGTGTGAGTAAAACTTGCCTTTTCATTAAGTGTATTTATTCTCAGTGTTTGCTAGGAAGTGAAACTTTAGCAGAGCAGCATAGCAGATGTCCTGATTAACTGTTAAGAGGGCTAGAGGGTATTCTCTCAAGACATCACTTGCCCCAAACATGCACTGTTGGTATTTGATCTATTTAAAATCGTATAGTTTGTCCTTAGTTAACAATTAAGAACCAAAGAGTCAATAGTCTTTGTTGTTCAATTGTGAAAACGTAATGTAGAGTATGTATAAAAAAAATATTGAAAATATCAGCAGGGAAGCAGACTTTTAGCATGGTGGTATAGACATTTAGCAGGCTGCCTGGCCATCCAAAAACCCCTCGGGGAGAACACTGTCTTACCAACGACGTTGAACGTGAAGAGCTTTGACCTTGAACACCCAACATCATTGTCAGCACGGCATGTGATGATATGCGGCCCGACTCCAAATACACCTCCTGCAACACCGACACCGACGCCATCACCAGAATCTGTGCAATCGATGGTGACTTCACCAGCGTCCGTGGCATAAACCTCAGTCCATGTCACTGTAGATGTGTTCATGCCAGGATCCGTGCACTGCCCACCGACGTCAGGTACTGTCAGAGACGGGAAGTCTATAAGGCAAGAACAATTTAACTTAGCTGCACAACAATAACACCGCTCTTCTAATAAACATCTCCAAACCTTCCTTTTAACCTTTTTCAGATGTGTGCGTTTGTTTCAACGTTTGGAATGTAAACCATCACAAAGTGATGTTTGAAACATACCGGAGCAATTCATCTTTTCATCCACAACGTAATTTGAGCCACCTGGTCCTCAAACTCACACCATGCACCTCTGGTATCCTTACGACCTCAAAACAACCATTAAAACCACCGACTTGCCTGGTAATTTCATTCGACTGTTCCATTTTGGTCACGGGGGTGATCCAGGCAATTCCAATGTAAACAGCGCAATGGTATACAAGCCTGTGTGAATTTACACCCGCACATTAGGTCTTCCCGCCAATTTTAACCCATCGACTACGGTTACCTAAGTGAACCCCCCTCCGGTGGATGTACCATGGTCCATACTTGGATATAGTCAAAGATGACCTCGGGCATGGCTACCACGTGGCTGGGACAATATAAAACATAGACTGTATTCCATCCTACCTCCGACCATAATGATGATGGCAATGATGATGATCATAATGACAAAGGTGGGCACGCTGATTGAAAAGATCATGTCGGTGATTTTGATGATGTTAACAAAAAATATTGATGATAACAAGTTGATGAAGAATAATATGATGCACACTATCCACAAGAAGTTTGAGATGGCAATTAATAGCCTCGGCTTGTACATCCTTATCGTAGCACCGCTGTATTTGGGTTAAAAAAAAGGAGAACTACCCTCTCCTTATTAATGATGGTGAAACATACATCACATGGTATCTCCAATATTGTTTGCAGATGAACTCTATTTAAAAACAAAACATAACACTTACGTGAAACACTGAAAGAAATTAGGCAGTCTGGGAAGGCATTATCTGCCGAGGAGCAGACCACGTGGTGCATGCCAACACCAAACACACCCCCGGTAGTCTCCACAGTGGCTCCATCCAAGGAGTCTGTGCAAGTTACGTCGGAGCTAGTACCCGGGGGGCCAAGCGACCAACTAATCTCTACGGACGACAGTCTGTCAGAAATACAGCGGTTGTCAACTTCTGGACACTGCAGAGTGTTACTGTCTGAAGAATAAACATCGACAAACTGATGAACCTTCCTCTCTGGCTGACAAGTTCATCTACGCCATCACAACAGTCAAACTCGATTATGACTGCTTTTAACAGCTACAAATTCGCTGGTGAACTTGATATGGCCATGCTTTGACCGGATGTGATTGACATGCCATCTGAATCTACAATTTACCAAAAAAAATTGGTCGGTTGGTGGAATTTGACCGCAGTGTAATAAAACGAATGTGGTCTGACTTTTTTTTTATAGCTGTTTGGGCATTTCAGCCGAAACAGCTCTTGTTTTCGTTAAAATTGAGTTTCCTTTTTTCCGACTATTAAAAGCTTTTGTACACCTCTTTCTTGTACACATACATTTTGGCACTTTCTTCAATCTGATCACTTGCAGATTTGGTACTACTTAGACCACTACCTGAAGATGTATGCTGAATATGTTCGTCACGATGACGTCATCAGGTGTCTTGTTACTTCACAGTAAATGTGCATATTTTCTCCACATGCTTTGTACACGTTTTTCTATAGCACTTTCATATGTATGATAGACTTTAGACCACTACCCGAAAATGGACCCCAATGATTTTTCGCTACGATAACGTCATCGTATGTCACGTGACGTCATATTTAGTGTGTATTTTTCGAATCACTATAGCTTCGGAAGTCTCAGTTCGATTGGTTTGAAACTTGGTATGCAAATAGACAAGGATGTGTTACAGATAAATATTTTAGTGACGTCATCATTTTTGGCATAGCCCACTTTTTTACCAGCCAATGCATGAAATGGAAGTGGAAGAAATTTAAGACTGCAGGCAAAGATTGTCTTAACTCTAAAGGGGCCGGGGGCGGAATCCGCCCCCCCCCCAACATTTTCCGTTTTAGCCTCTAAAAAAATTTTTTTCGCGACCTGAGCTCTTATGACTTTTTAGCCTCGAGCTTTGCGCATCTTTTGATACCAAAAACATAAAAATCGGACTACGGGTTGCCGCGAAGTGAAAAATTTTCCGGTGAAATCTGAATTTTCGCACATACGTCGTGTACACAGAGCAGAATTGCCATTCGTACATATGAGTAATTAATTAGCCATAAGTCCCAAACCCTTTGACCTATAGTCATGAAATTTCTTGGGTTTGTTTAGGAAGAGTTGCTCTATGCATGTGCCGAGTTTCAAAAAATTTTGTCACTCGATGGCCGAGATCTTAGGGGGGGGGGCGGAATCCGCCCCCCCCCCCCCCGGCTGAGAGATGGTCAAAATAACCCGGCCCCTTTAGGGTTAATTGAGGTTGATTGCATGTAACTCATTGTACCCTTGGACTAAATAAACTTACCGCTATCACAGCGTGGTCCTGAGTATCCAGGATCGCATAGATCAACATCTGTGCACTTTGGATATGGTTTGCCTGGTCCTGTACATTCCACTCCTTCAGCGGATTCTGTTTACATAACATATACAGTACATAATGGCAGTGCGGACAAATAATTTGGGGGAAGGATCTGTGACATATAGCTTCCACAATGAGTAATATATTAATTGAATATGACCTAGGCTTATGTATTACACTAAATGTCATATTATAGACACGTTCACGTGTCCCTTTTAAAGTTTTATGCTTTATTTTATGCTAACTTCACGTTTCAAGTTCAGAAGCACTAGAGTGATGTAATCTTCGAAGGCGCCTCATGACATATTCTCTTGCGATGTAAAAACACGCAGTCACTGTAAAGTCAGCCATGACAGTACGGACGTTATTTCACACACACACACACACAAATGTTCTCCAAGACTTTGGCAGTGGAGCACCCTGACTTGACGAGCTCTCCACAAAACTATGTTTGTATGTGTGATCTTTCCTGCATATTCTTATAATATTCATTTTATTGGTTTGATGAATTTCAAATTTTGTTTGTTTACTTACGAGAACAGTCATGACCACAGTTTTTGTAGAAACAAGTGCAGTCGAGTCCTTCGTTTGACTTACAGATGCAGTTTGGTGGGGATCCAGTTTCTTCACAGAATGTTCCATCTGTTGTAATGATATCCATGTACACTCTTTTAATGTAATGTAATATTTGATGGCGACATGTGTAAGATTTTCCCAGAGTACCTGGAACAAACTCTAACTTTACTTGGAGCTAGGTTTTGCCCATTATATTGACAAGTTTTTTTCGGTATAATTACCAATGTTGCTACTTGCTTTTCAGGTCTCGTTTTCAGGTCTCTATTCATTGAATAGGCATTTCCTGGGTTAACGCACTTTTCTTACAAGCCCTTATGATGAGGCAACTGTAGCACTGCTCTCGGGCCTTTTCACTCATTGCATACATTGGGGTTCTTTATCCTTAAAGGCGAAGAACCTGTGTTCACAGGAACGGAGTGCCCAACTCTCTTACGAAGCGATTGGGCCAGACTCGAGTCCATGAAATGCTACTGGGGGATCGCCACACCTCCTCCACAGCGAGTCTGTTACCTTCCCAGCAGTGCATAATGCCGGTACCCATTTCACACCTATGTTGAGAGGAGTAATTTAGGTATTAAAAGTGCCTTACTCAAGGGCACAACACGCATGGCCACGGCGGGGCTCGAACCCACAATCTCACGATCATGAATCCTGTGCCCTACCGCTATACCAACCGTTACTAAATATGAATTATCCCACACGTCAAGCTGCACCTACCGGAAACTTCTGCCACCGTCACGTTTGTATCACAGTCTGCAGTGTTGGAATTGTCAGTAGCGGTGTAGCGGACCATGTGAGGAGATGCTCCCAGACTGAGAGTTGTTGTGTCGCCCACCTCGTATATCGAGCCGCCAATGTTTATGCTGATGGTATACTGGCCGGAGTTGTCGGATGCAGACTGGACGTCTGGCAAGGAGACCGTTGAGTAGCTCTTTCTGCAGTCCGTGTAGACTGTGAAGTCGGCAGGGCAAGTGATGCTGGGCGGTTCCACATCTGGAAATGACCGTACAAAAAGAAAATCACTGAAAATTGTATCATCATTGCATTTGACGAAAATCCAGCTAGATTGGAATGGAAACATTTGTCGCTCTAGGGGACTGGGTTTTTTTCTTCAGATTCTAACTTTAGGTGAATTCCGTTAGTTGGTAGTTCATAACAGTTTTAAAAGATAACATAATAGTTTAACCCAAAAAAGGGCCGGGGCGGAATCCGCCCCCCGCTAGACTTTTTACGCGATAGCCTTAAAAAAATGATTCGTGACCTGAGCTTTTATGACTTTTTAGCTTCGAGCCTTGCGCATCTTTTGACACCAAAAGCATAAAAATCGGACCAGGGGTTGTCGCGCAGCGAAAACTTTTTCCGGCGCTAGGCGCCGTGAAAACTGAATTTTCCCATATACGTCGTGTACACGGACCAGAATTGCCATTCATACATATGGATAATTAATTAGCCATAATTCCAAAACCCTTTGACCTTTGGTCATGAAATTTCTTGGGTATGTTTATGAAGAATTGCTCTATGTATGTACCGAGTGTCAAAATTTTTCGTCACTCGATGGCCGAGATCTTGGGGTGGGCGCAATCCCCCCCCCCCCACCCCCGGCTCAGAGATGGTCAAAATAACCCGGCCCCTTTAGGGTTAAACTTAGATAACTAAAAAAAAGTAACAATGTCTGCAGTGTTTTGAACGTACATTGTACTGTGCAAATTGTAACGATTTTTGAAAGGTCATATTTCTACCCTCTACAATTTAAACTATAGTCGGTTGGAGGTGAATGAATTGATCTCGTTTCTGTACAAGCACATTGATTTATTATGGAGGTTGTTATCTCCCATCCCATGTTCAGACTGCAAGTACTGTTAACAATTATAATGCACTGTGTTTCATTCAAAATGAAACCATGCAATTAGGATAACAAATGTGTGTGTTTTACGTTACCCGTGCAATACACGCCGTTTCCTGCATACCCAGGTCTACAGGTGCAGGTGAAACCCTCGAAGGTATCATTACAGATTGCATTGTCATCGCAGTTGTGCAACGGCGCGTCCGGGTTACACTCATCGACAGCTACAGGATGTGTGAAACACAAGACAATATTAACAAACCATGTATTTAATTACTCTATACTGTAACTATTACACAAAGAAGTATGGGCAAAAAAATGGTTCAAAGTACAGGCCTCAAAGTAGTGAGAAGTGTTTCATACGTGGTTATACTAAAGAAAATGGCTGAAATGTTAATTGGCTGGAAGGCCTTGTTGATTGGTTTACAACCACGTCCACATGCACCTCACACAAGGGGTCCGTGTGACAGACAGCACGGTGGATTTGCTAATTAACCAGATGCTTGGCTAGTATAGCCATATGGTTGCTAATGCAAAGCGTCTGCCGTTGTTGAGCAAAGCTAGTCCGATTACGTACTTAGATATTATAACGGAGCAGTGAAATTAATTCAAACATGGCATTTTGAACGTTGTGTTTCTCAAAAAAAATATGCTCAGTATAATTGTAATGTTAAACTATAAAGGAACAAGAAATTCTAACTTCATATAAGTGAAAAATTTGCCGTCGTCGATGCCAAAATGTCAATACTAGTTACTGGTAAAGCTGACCTTCAAGTCTGGAAGATTTTTTTTGAAAACTTCCCCAATTTTATATATTTAAATCAATTTCTATGTTAATCAACGCACTCTATGCGGACGCGGTTGACCCTTCCATCTGGCATATTTCAACTCCATGAAACTCCCAACAGTTTTCTTGGCCTGATTTAACGTTAAACAAGTGCGAAGCTGTATTGTTTACCCTTTTGAATTCATATTTGCGTACATATACAATTCTATATGACTGATTGTGTATTTGAAATCCTGAGTGTCTCCGATACAACTGCCTCTGACCTGGTTGTGCGGTAGTAGTTGGCATCTGTGCTCCCTGACAATGCTCAATGTAGTCTGAACAACAGTCTCCAGTCAGTTCGCAAGCAGCGTCGCACCAACAATCCCCGAACCGAGGACCGTCTAAAAAGCATCGACCGACACAGCTATCTAAGGAGGAAAAATGACAACTATGAAGGTCGTAGAGTGAGGCAGAAATAACCCTCGCACCATTTTTGGAGATTTTCTATGAAAAAAATGCACACAGCTGGCGGGGGTTTTGCACTCCCCCTCCCTGGATCTGCGCCTGGGCCTATAGTGGTTGGGGTTCGTGACTCATGATCAGAGGGTCAGGGCTATTGATGTGCATCGGCTCGGGTTGAACAGGCCAAACCGACCCGAAACGTATACCTAATCCGAACCGAAACCGATCTTAACACCCTCCAACCAACCCGACCCGACCCGACTAAAAATAAGGTTGGACAAAGTAATCACTGTTTTGTGCCTGCCCTTACGTATAAAACTTTCACCCACCTGGCATGATTTTTTTTGCAAAACGAACGTCTCTCTCTGTTATGGTTGATCGAGAGTAACTCCTCTTATTGAACAAACGCATGGTATCATCACGCGGTATCATAAAATCTGTTACAATTGATCTATTTCACTGTCAGTCCCATCCAACTGGAGAATTCCGTGGGAACTTGATAGTGCGCTCGGCGGCCACACCACACAATGGGCTGCGGTCACAGTGACTGTCAATTAAATTGCATCACCTGACTTTCTCAACTGTTTCGGTTTATTTCAGTTTATTTCGGTTTATTTCGGGGTTTTTTCAAAAGATGGCTAAACTGACCAGAAAATGAAAATGCAAAACCGAAACCGACCCGACCCGACTGAAAAGATGGACAAACCGACCCGACCCGACCCGAAGTCGGTTTCGGGTCGGGTCGGTTTCGGGTCGGGTTTGCACATCATTATCAAGGGGTTCGAAGCACGCTATTGGCCATATATTGTGTCCTTGGACGAGCCACTTAACTCCCACTTGCCTCTTTCATCCAAGGAGTTGGTAACAGCATTAGCTGGGGAGTAGCCTGCGCTGGACAAGCATCCCATCCAAGGGAAACGGAAACATTCCTTTTCTTTTGTTTTGGGGGGTTTTACTTTACTTTAACCCTGTTAACTACATTTATCTAAATTTTAATCACCTTTTATATTAAAAACAGCACCCACATAATTTCTACCAAACATAAGCCTACCGCAATTTTCTTCATCATTGTCGTCAAAACAGTCCAGTTGACCGTCACATCGCCATCTCCCATCAATGCAGACAGAGTGACCGCAATCAAAGTTGCGCCACGAACATGGTATGGTGTCTAAAAAAAAATTCACATAAAATGGACACTGTTGTAGGTACAATGAAGAATTTTTGCTAATTTCTGATGTAGATGTGAACAAAACAGTTAAAACTTGGGTCGATATACAGGAATGCATGCGACATCAAGATATTGGTTACATGTATTAGTCATTTTAAAATATGCAATCCCCATTTGATTTCGAATTTCAGCCGAAGAAGGATTTGTGTTTATAATTGATTTTTTCCTACCCCCCCCCCTCCCCCAAAAAGCGCGCTTTTGAATGAATCATCAAAGGAAAAACATTACATTTATTAACTTTTCACAATTCGAATTATTGGTGCCCAATAATAACTCGGCCTCGCAGGGCGGGTTCAATTGTGCACAAAATGAAAGCCTTTTTTTCCAGAGGTTCCAGAAGAGTTTCGTAAAATACAAACATCCTGGGGCAAATATCTTTAATTTGATGTCCTGCAATAAAATAAGCGGACATTCAAATAATTATGTTGAAATTGTCAATACAGCAAAAGTTTGAAGCTTGAAGTGGTGTCCTCAACGGTGTTGTAGTTCTGTCGTATACTGAAATTTGAGGTTGGATAGTAAGAGCTAAGCCCTACCAATCACATTGTTCTAAATTCGTTATTAAACAAAATTTGGTACATTTCTTGGAATAAAAAAAAAATTCAAATCAAAGTCTACTTAATCAGACCACTCCGGGGGGCTTCCAGTATTTTGAAACGGTTTTTGTTTCCACTGCAATTGGGGAATTCTTTTGATTTCTCAAGATTGTATTATGTTCTCTGCACACTTTGTTATTTACAATAATTACATAATGTATAATACTATGTGGTTTTGGTTTGACGAACTTAACGAAGTGACAAATCCTGATTTGTTTATTACAGTTTCATTTTTACAAATCTGTGTTCTATTCGGCAAAAGTAGTCGGTTGAATTCCATCCTCCTTAAGCTAGGTTTATAGGGTTATTCAACAACTGGACGAGCCGCATCAGATATTTTTTTTTCCGTTACATTTGGTGAAACTATCCGGTTCGTTGGTGACTTTGTCGGTTTAACACGCTCGCCCAACACTTATAAATAGCGCCCATTGGATTAATACTCAAGTTGCCTTAACTTCCAATTCCAGTGGTTCCAATGCCAATCTCTATACAGGATACAAAATATCAGCTCAAAACATTAAAACAAGTGAGAGAAAAAAACAGCCATTAAAATGATAAAATAGTAAAATAAACATGATAATGTATGTTATCAGGTTCGTTAAAATGAACATTAAGATAATAACCATACAAATTATTATGTATTAAAATGGTAAAAATGTACATTAAAGAAAGGTTTTCTTCAACCCCCTTCCCCCACCCTTTACGTTTATAAAACCGTTTATGATTCATTGTTGACTGAGGAAGGTAAGTTGTTCTGTTAAATAGCACTGGTAAAATGGTAAAATAAGCAATTATGAGTGTCAAAAAGTACTTTTAAAAATGAAGTATCCTTTACATGTATTTCAAACCATCAATAGAAGATATGTGCAGTAGACGTGGTTTAAACTGAAGTGACGTCACACTAACGAACTGGATTACTCAAAGTTGTCTTTTAACGTGATATTCTCCAAATTCTGTATTGCTAATGTGCGGTATCGATCCGTTACTTATTTAAAATGTTGAGAGTACTCTGCAAGAATGGTTTGCTTCATCTCTTCAAGAATACAGAAAATTCACAAACACAATAAAAAACAGAAAGCAACGGTGCTTACAAGTTGATGGTAAACTAGAAGCGGTCAAGACAAATCCCCCGAACCCATTCTTGCTAGAATCCAAACTGAGCCACATCGTCCGGTTATCGGAGAGTAGGTTTGGTGGAAACCTCCACCGGTGTGAAACATAGAACGTGTCGTTAGCGCCGCTGTCCCCTGCCTTGAATGTGCCGCGCTGAGAAGAACCTAAGAAAATATGGAAAGTGACGAGAACCCTTCGATTCGCCTCTGTCTGTATGGTCCAGGTTGTTTTCAGGTTTGTCGTGTAGCGTGGATAAAACGGAGAAGTAATCCGGGCGTTTTCGTTCGCACCGAGAAATATCGTGCGATCTGACGACAAAGAAAGAAAAACTTCCTTCAAGTTTTTGTTATAACTGTGAAGACACCTAATGAATACCGATAATTAGTTTAAAAATGATTCTCACCCCCCCCCCCCAATTTAGAGACAACCAACATCAACCTGAAATGGATTGATGATATGTAGTAAATGATAGTCGTTACGATACATTCTACCTAATGTTCTTTAAATATTACAATTTCTAGCGTTTGGATCATAGTTTGAAAATGAGAGTTATCTGTGTTGAACTGAGTCAGCATTATGAAAATTCCACACAAAGCATTCCTGGTTAATCTTATGATTACACTGAAAAAACCCTAATATATTCTTATGTTTGTTGACAAAACCATGGTGGCTTTAAAGGGACAACGCACATATCTATATTGACGCTAATATTGACGCCAATATTCATGACATGGCCTCCATGTCGCAAATATATTCGCCAATATTGACGCCAATATTCATAACATGGACCCATGTTGCAAATATTGACGCCAATGTTCACGACATAGTCTCCAAGTCGCAAATATTGACGCCAATATTGACACCAATATTCACGACTTGGCCTCCACATCGCAGATATTGACGCCAATATTGACGCCAATATTCACGACATGGCATCCATGTCTCAAACATTGACGCCAATATTGACGCCAATATTCACGACATGGACCCAAGTCGAAAATATTGATGCCAGTATTGACGCCAATATTCACGACATGGACCCAAGTCGCAAATATTGACGCCAATATTGACGCCAATATTCACGACATGGTCTCCAAGTCGCAAATATTGACGCCAATATTGACACCAATATTTACGACTTGGCCTCCCAGTCGCAGATATTTACGCCAATATTGACGCCAATATTCACGACATGGCATCCATGTCGCAAACATTGACGCCAATATTGACGCCAATATTCACGACATGGACCCAAGTCGCAAATATTGATGCCAGTATTGACGCCAATATTCACGACATCGTATCCAAATTGCAAATATTGATGCCAATATTGACGCCAATATTCACGACATTGCCTCCATGTCGCAACTATTTACGCCAATATTCACGCCAATATTAACGACATGGACCCAAGTCTCAAATATTGACGCCAATATTGACGCCAATATTCACGACATTGTCTTCAAGTCGCAAATATTGACGCCAATATTGACACCAATATTCACGACCCTTAAGTTGCTGTGAAAAAAAATTCACGCGTGAGTGGGTTTACAACTTGGTCCTGTCGTGAATATTGGCGTCAATATTGGCGTCAATATTTGCGACATGGAGACCTTTATCGTTTATATAATGGTGTCAATATTCGCGTCAATATTTGCGACATAGAGGCCATGTCGTGAATATTGGCGTCAATATTGGCGTCAATTTATATGTGCGATGTCCCTTTAAAGCCACCATACAAAACACCACATTGGCATAGTGCCAGATTAAATGGACAAACAAAACTGGCTAGTTCATTAAACTTTCACACTTTCTTACTTTCATCTTTGTTATCATACATTTTGTTCGCACAATTGTGTTGACACAAAACGCGTAAAAAATGTAATTGGTCAGCTGAGTAACTATGATATGCAGTATTACCTTCAAGTAAACTTGAATCCTCGATCCTGATTGGTCGATCCATGACAACAAACCGTGCTACATATAATCATTTCGCACGGCCACGGTCCATACCGCACTCCGCGTATTGCGCCATTCCAAGTTGCGCACGCCATTACAGGCACGTGTAATAGGATAACCGCTGAAAATCTTTTGAGTGCATCAAGTTTGCTTGAAGATAAATTCGTAAACACGCTCGCACTCGTGGAACACGGACAATGTAGTGCGTGTTTTTTTCCCCCCACATACCACTCGGCATTCGGCCTCGAGATATGTGGGACACAGACGCACTACATAATTCCGTGTTCCATTCGTGCTCGCGGGATAACTAATAATATTTTTCCTCAATAGCATGGTAATTATGTTCTTACTGTCACAATCGAATTCATCACTTCCATCCAAACAATCAGTAACTGCGTCACACTTCGAAGAATTTCTTATGCAGACTGAATGCCCACAGTCAAACTCGTCAGGAGAACACGTCAATTCCTCTGTACGATCAGAAAAGACACACAAAAAAACAGTCAATCGAATTATAATAATAGTGCGTATTTACAAAGCGCATGTATTCACCCGGACTGGTGCTCAAGACGCTACATCATAATTACCCCTGCTCATTGTGCCAATGGAACATTCCAAATACCATCTCAGCATCATGGGAGTACATAGCTTGATGCAGCCTGTTTGTGGCTTGCCTGTTCGCTGGAACTCTCAGGTAAGCTCGTGTGGAGAGATTTTCTTTCACATGTTGCTTCTAAAATTATTGGTATTAGTATGACATTGTTGTCCAGGAGTAACCTGTTCAAGATTTCAACTTGATTCTTTTTTTGTAAACAAAGTCGTAATTGAAACAGTATTTTCAAGTCAATCACTCATAATCTAGACTCTGATACTTGGGACTTAAAGGGAAGATACAATATTTGCAAACATCAAAACACGAAATGATCAAATTATCACGAAATACCTTACTGGATTGTTAGGGAATGACTGTCTAAATCATCCTGTAAAGTTGTGGCGCCTGGTGTGTTGACATTTTCAAGAAAAACTGTATTTTTCCAATGCTGGTCGGCCAACCAGCGTTGGAAGAAACTGACTTTTTTCAAAAAGTGCTCCTAATTTTCATATTTAGTTCATCTGCATTTTCTTTGCAATTGATTTCCCACCTGTGAAAAGGTACAAGCCACCTAGACTGATTCTCTGACCTTACAATTCCCCAATGTCTATAAATTGCTCCGTTTCATCACAAGTGGGGTAAGTGAACCAGACTTTGAGAAAATTATTGGTTTTCTTGGTTTTGCAGCATCTACGAACCCAAAACGTGACACAAGTCAGTGTAACAATATTTGCTATAACATACTCATCCTCCAAATCCATTAATTTCTTAAAATTGCAGCAAAAGTAAATGTTGTACATTTCCTTGACGCAAGGGAGCTTATTAAATCACAATTAACATCTCTGCCCTCACATGTACCAATATACTTGTTGGGTGGAGAGAAGCAATGAGTGACAAAATGCCTTGCCTAAGGGCTTGAGCCATGAAATAATGCCATGTGGATGCTTGCAATACCTGCAGCTGGCACGCTGGCAACAGACAACAAAAAACCGCGTGCACTGTGACTGCCATCTGATTTGAAAGTAAGCCACATCACCGAACCACTGGACAGCAGATCAGGCGGAAGCTTGTACCAACTCCATCGGAAGAAGGCGTTGTCTGTGCTCCTGTTGCCGTCTCCTGCCTGGACAAAGTCAGTCAGATGCTCAGTTTGGAATTCGGAGAAACTGACGCGAATCTTGCGGTCTTCATCGGTGTGGATGATCCATGTAATCTCAATGTTAGGCGAATACCGGGAGGGATAGTCTGTAGACCCTAGCTCGGCTATTTCCATTGCCCCCAGGAACAAAACACGATCGTAGTCTATAGAAATCGAAATACAGGTCTGTAAGTAGTTTGAAAGACTCCGTTGGTATATTTACATTTTTTCAATTATTAGAATATATAATTTTGAAAATTAATGAAGCATATCGCATTCTTTTATTCAATACAGAGGCTCCGGACAAAATATTCACACACAGGTCATTTAAAAGAATTCCATTTGATTGACTAAATTTGCCTACATAAGAATTTCTTTTCATAACACAAAATACATTAACCAAAATACCACCAAGTTAAGTGCTAACCAAGAACCGGCAAACCAGATAACACATATTTATATGTTTGACAAACATTAATACAACTTTGCTCAAGACATGATCAATGTCAAATGAATTATTTACCACAGTTATGCTCGTCACCCTCTGCAAATAACAAGCAATCAACTCGGCCGTCACATTTCCAAATGTCAGGGATGCAGACAGAGTGATGACCACAGTCAAAGTCACTTGGGGAGCACGTCAAGATTTCTGCAACGACATCAGATGTGATATCAATTCACCGATCTGGTGATGGGTTAAATCCCACCCCAAAAGAATACATTCATAAATACTAAAACAGTTTACGCATTCCTATTGCTCGGGAGCCCGTCACGTGGCCGGTCTTAAACGGATGATAAAGACATGGCTAGCTGGTCTTAAACGCTTTTCCAATGTCACATGAAATTGGAACTCCTATGAAATCCGGTGACTTGTAACGTTTCATTGGTTGAACATTTCATCAGCCCAGCTCCGTTTTGCGCGACATCGCGCAGTACAATGTCCCTATAAGGTAACGAGTTGTGGAGGGGCATTCCATATTATAGTCAGAGGGGTGTTTCGTAAAACATGATGTAAAATTGTTGAACAAAATGGTTGCTGACGTCTAGTTTTTGATTTTTTTTTTTTTTTTTGGACCGAAAAGGTATTTATGAATGGGAATAAATGTGTGTTCGGTCGGTATTAAACACTCTGTTTAAGACCGGTTCGAGTCTGGATGGGCGATAATTACCCTCGGCTTCGCCTCGGGTAATTATCGCCCATCCAGACACAATTCCCTTAGTAAAATGCAAAATTACATTTTTAATTAATGTTAGTTTTCTTTACACGAATCGTGATAACAAAAGCCTGTCATCTATAGTCTGACCAAGACCAGCGTTGATTTACAAACCAACGTGAACAAGTCGCGCAGGTTTTTTTTTTGCATGAAAAACCTTGGCAGGTTTTTTTTTTTTTTCATGCACTGACCGAGAACGCTAACAGTAAATTCACAGAGTTAGTTTTTAATTGTAAGATTACCCGAGAGGTTGTCTTCGACACCTTGCTATAGGAATTTACATCAAAAATATGTACCCTTAGTAGATTTGCTTACCTGAAGAAGGTACAGAAGAAGCCACTAAATAAAATCCAGAGTCGCTGTTATACCCCCCAGAGGTAAATCGAAGCCACATGTCACTGCCAGTGGATAGAAGATCGGGAGGCGTTCTGTACCCATGCCACTTAAAAAACTGAGAGTTGGCTGAAATGTTACCATCTCCCGCAAAGAGAACATCACCACCGTAGGAAGTAGAGGTTGAAAAGCTGAAGAATTTAATCCGAATCTTCCAATCAACTTCGGTTTGGACGATCCAAGTGATATCGAGGTTGTTGGGGTAGTAGTCTGGATATGACGTCGAAGTAATGTAAGCTGTCTCATTAGCCGGAATAAACAGCAAACGGTCTTTATCTGAAAAGAAAACCGAAACAATAACTGACTTTTTCTCCTTTGTAGAGAACATCATGAATAAATCTGATTAATGTTTATTTTTTTTATGAAACGCATATCTGGACATTAACAACAAGAAACATTATTGACTTAAAAAGACTACCGACGGCTTGTCGCCCAGCGATTCACCTGCCTACTGAAGCTGGTTTATTTTCTGAAAGTGGGTATGTGGGTAGGAAGCGAGTTCCATACTCGGGTCGTAGGTGGTAAAAAGAACCTTTGATGAGCAAGTTTGAACTTGTTAACTCAACTGTCAGGTCTGGTAATCCGACAGACTGCCAAAGGCATGGATCTAGAGTATACCTGTGTAGTATCAGCTGTCACAGGAGTACTGGAACCTCCTGATACTTTTTTTGTCTGAGAAAAAAATGTGATCTACCAAAACAACGTTAATAATTTTATCATTACCGCAGTCCAACTCATCAGTGCCATCTACGCAGTCTGAGGTGGTATCACACTGCAAGGCGTGGCTAAGGCAGACCGAATGTCCGCAATCCACGTCACCCAAGGAACAGGTCAGAGCTTCTGAAAGTCAAAGCCAAGAAAATCAGGAAGAATATCGTATAAATCTTGACATATATCGTCCCCATTTTCAGCTACAGCACGTCGTTTACACAAATACAGCATGGCTTATTTATGGAAAATGGAAGGAATTAATGGTCCATCGGTGCAGCTCAGCTTGTCTACCTCTCTCCGATACGCGTTGGGAGATACACCCAGGACCTACACCTCGGGACCAGTAATTCCCACTACTTCCCTCAAACCATGCTGCATTTGAGTAAACTAAAAACTGATGATTTCCGAGTAAAATACGGAAACTGAATGTATGGATTATGGCATCATCATAACCATGCTGGAAACAAACAAGATTTCACTACAACAAAAATAATAGTAAAGTTTTACACTGGAAAGGATTTCAATACTTATTTTCAAGTAATCCACGCAAACAGATGTTGGGTTTTTTTTTCTTTTCTTACAAGTCATGTGTTTTCAACACAAAATTCGTGCATGTGGGCCATTCTTTGAATTTGGAGTCCAATGTGACCTTTTTCCCTGTTCCTGTTACATGGGAACTTTGTAATTTGCCATTCAAGTGTCATTCATGTTGACTAGATTTTTTTTTTAATCATTGATTTTGTTCCTTCACTTAACCAATTTTGGAGGAACAGCACCGCTACTCTAAAGAGCGCACCTGGAATTACAAGCTTATAGATACCAGATGCAACAGGAACAGGAAAATGTGGACACCAGAGAATTTCAGAGAATGATCCACATATAAAAATTATATGCCTACCTGATAACGGAACGCTCGTAGCCAGTATGCCGAAGTTGTATGAGTAAAACGACTTTCCGTGCTCGAAGGTAAACCACAATTTATTCCCGTCTGAAAGCAGGTCTGGGGGCTGATATGTATAATAAGCGATATTCCTTCTCCATTCAAAAAAGATATTTGTGTTGTTGGTACTATCGTCACCATCACCGGCTCGCAATACAAAGGATCCATCCAAATATAAATCACCGGTGGGATAAGTGATGAGAATTTTCCGGTCTTCCAGAGTCTGAATGAGCCAATCGGAGTTAATGTGAACGGATGAAATTGATATGTTGGCTGTTTCATTGGCACTGAGGAATATTTCATGAGTACCTGTCAGAAAATGGGAAATAGAAATAGGTATAACATTTCAAAGTGAATGGCTATCCTATATTCAAAGATCTTACGTTGTCTGATGTCTGTCTGTCTGTCTGTGGTGTCTGTCTGATGTCTGTCTGTCCCTTTTTTTTTGGTAAAAGGCATAAAGTGTGTGGGTGCGCAAACACAAAATGCATTGGTTAATGGAGAGGCTTGGTTATTGTATGCAGGCCCTTAACTGGTGTTATATGGCCCGATTCCACTTTGCTTTCAAGTCAAGGTTGGCATGTGAAAAACATTGTTTATTCGTTTTGTTTTGCGAAGTCCCCTAGCTTGAATATTTATAAGTCTGTTGATTTTTCCTGGTTATTAGCCAGTGCAATCAAGAGAACATTAAAAAGTAACATTCGATATCCTCAGAACAACTGTTCACTCACATCTTTCTATCACCACTGTGTGGCTCGATTTGGAGAAAGTCCAGTATATTAACTGCATTTTTGAGGCTAGTAGTGAACTATAGTTTATGATAATCCGCTAATTGATGAATTCCATACATAAAAATATTGACTGGATCTTACCACAGCCTTGTTCATCACGTCCATCCAAACAGTCCGGCACATCATCACACTGCCAGGAAGACTCGATACACACAGAATGTCCACAGTCAAACTGGTAAGGGGAACATGTCAAATAGTCTAGGACAAAGGGGAGAAAAAAAGGGAACATGAATCGTCTGTACACATTTAAAAAGGCTAGACTCATATAAAACATTGCAAAATGCCCCCCCCCCCCACCGTCTGGTTTCATTTCACTATCATAACCACTCTTATTGTTCCCTTCAACCGTGCCATGAACAAAACTAAGTATCGATCTAGGGCCGTATCATAAGTCCGACGCTTCATTAGTCTGACAATGGACAAACGCTGTTTTGGACTTATGCGGCGTCGGACCTATGAGGGCAGAATAAATAAATTGTATGCCTCATACGTCCGACACACAAGTCCGAAATTTCGGACTTTTGAGGCGTTGACCAATGAGGCTTCGGACTTAATGAGCGGACCCGACCGAGCTTATATATTTGGATTTGAGCCAGCTATACCGGAATTGTAGCTGTCTCTAGGGTTTCGCAAAAACCTTCCTTCTTTGTTAAAATGTAGTGAAGTATATCTCTTCAATATTATGTGGTGAGAAAATCTTTACGAACCTTTCAAGTCTTAAAGAAAGCTTATGAATTGGGCTTTCATATCCTAGATTTTGACAGTACTACATGCAGAACTTCAATAAAACAATCGTCCCGACATTTGGGTTTCGGTGGTTTTTTTTTTACTCACCCTGTATTTCAGGGACAAAGAAAGAAAGACTGCCCTTTGGCTTACCAGAGGCAGGTACGCCCGATGCCGTCAGCAGAAACCCTTGATATTGGGAACTTTGGTCAGCAGTGAACTTTTTACTAACGGGCAATACCGTGTAAAGAGTTGCCTGAAAAGGTCGGATCATACATATTTATTGATTTTGGGTTTTTTTACAAAAAAAGATTGCATTGTGGCTTACCAGAGGCATTTACGCTGCGTGCTGTAAGCAGAAACCCTGGATAGCTGCTATATTTGTCGGCAGTGAACCGAAGCCACATGGTATTACCAGCTGACAGCAGGTCCGGCGGGTTTCTGCTCCCACTCCACTGGAAGAACACATTGTGGACGCTACTGTTGCCATCACCGGCTTGGAAGACGTCATACCAATACTCGGTATAAAACTGGCTGAAGGCAATGCGGATCTTGCGAGCTTCTTCGGTTCGGATGATCCACGTTATCTGGATGTCATCGACGTACCAGTCCGGGTATCTAGTCGAGGCAAGCTCAGCTGTGTCGTATGCCCCAATGTAAACGATGCGGTCCTCGTCTGTGTATTAACATTCAAATGAAATGTTTAGAGAGAAAAAAAAAACATGTTTGAGCCCAATTCTATTTTCATTTTCATGAAGACATAGTTCTATACAAAGAAATCACAATGGTACAGGAACATGTTTTTCCACATGTAGGGGCTTTTCAAAATGTTCAATGTTTTAAATTTGGACTTTGTTTTCCAAATTGTTTTGACCCACCCACCCACCCCTATTTTCGATTTAGAAAATATTATTTGTACTGCAGTATTAAAAATTCAAATATATGTACATGCACTTGCATGCACACATGGTCTGTGAAAGAGCAGCTTAAACAGAGACTAGATGGCACCTACACTCACCTCCTCATGAGAGCGCAAAATATATCATGTAAATTTTTGTCAACATCCAACCTATATCGACTATAGTGGCACAACGCAGATCCCGCCTTGCCGGCCACTGCTACAGAGCCAAAGAGCAAGTTGTCTCTGACCTCATCTGCTGGATATTGCCTTGCCCCAACAGAGGGAGGAGACCCCTCAACTACGTCGACACTGTATGTAATGATGTGAGCCAGCACGTTGATGACATCACCACGGCCATGGCGGACATGAGAATCTGGAAGAGTTTGGTTGCATCCATCTCGGCTGCGGCCGCCCAATGATGATGATGATGCACGTTCACGCTTGGTTTTGTACACGAATTTCAATCGAGGACTTTCGGTCAATCGTGGACATTTGTTTGTGTCCTTAACCTTTTATCCCTGGTTGCCCCGTGCGTAGATACTCACGAAAGTGTCAAAGTGAATGAATGAAAGAAGCATGCTTGACGCACTTCTGAGCGTATTCCCGCCTTATTTCCGCTGCTCGCCGTTCAGCGTGCGTTGCATCTGCGCTGCAAGTACGCTAAGAATACGTCCTATTCAGGCGGCTCATATGCTGACGGGGTGCGTCACGAACACATACCGTACTCGTAACGCACTCGACCGATGCGGGACCGATGCGCTGCGTATTTATAACTTATGACCTGCGTAACAGCGTACGCAGCGTAGTTTTGTGCATGCCCAAAACTATCCTGCGTACTGGGCCGTACCATGCGTATATCTGCGTACATAAAACCTACACAAAACAATAGAGATGCATATGAGGTGCGTATTGTGCGTACGACTGCGTATGAAAAAAATGTCAATGCGCAACTCATAAGGAATTAGGATACGCAGAAGTGTGACAGGGCCCTAACGTCGATATGGAAACCATGCAGACTTAAACTTCATGTCGTGAACCATTTAAGTTTCAATTATCTGACTCTTTCATTACCGCAATTTAGTTCATCCGCTCCTCCAAAGCAGTCAGTTGCACGGTCACACTGCAGGGTGCCACGGATGCAGTAATGTCCACAGTCAAATTCAGTACGAGAACAGGTCAATATTTCTATAAAAAAAACAAAACAGAGCAAGACAATAAAACATAAAAACTTGGGCAAGCTCAATGACAAGGGGGTAGTTGCGTTTTCATACACATATCTTAAAAAATACAGCTGAACTTTCCAAGAAAGTTTTTTTAGTGTTTAAGAACACCAATAAAGATGCAAAACTGCGCCACATGTGGAAGTTGCCTCACATTGAAATAAAAATTGACTGTTAAGGCCAAACTAAAAAGTATCCGGTTTCTGGTATGGAGCTTGCCAAAAAAAAGTGGTGCGGCGACGCGGCTTTTTTTTTTTTTTACCTGTTTTTTTTGCTTCAAATGTCGGCTGATGACTGCAAATGGTGCCCGACTAAACCTAGTGCAAATATATGGGAGTCCGGAGAGGCCACATAAAGCTTATTCTCGATCATAACCTCATCTACAAACACGTTAAAATTGTGCAGCAGCAGGATTCCAGTCAAACCAGTGGGTTTGGCGGTTTTGAGACATCATCTTTTATTGAAAAAAAAAACGTTTTCATTTTGCCGACGCGCATGGCTACAGCGACGCTCGCGCATGCCAGAAACC
Organism: Patiria pectinifera; assembly: GCA_029964075.1. Lineage (NCBI taxonomy): Eukaryota > Metazoa > Echinodermata > Asteroidea > Valvatida > Asterinidae > Patiria > Patiria pectinifera. Next base: position 14,992,456 of record CM057138.1, on the reverse strand, counting down.
GGAGACTTTTTTTGGCCTAAAAGAGTACACTGATCCAACGGGAAAATGAAAAAAAACACATCCTACCATATCTATAATCTTCTTTTGCAACATTTCTCCAAAATGCGGTTTCCACAGATATTTTTTTTACCAAGACTAGGGATTTAGCAATGATCACCGTGGAAAAAAATTGGATTTAAACACTTTTATACCCACTTTTTTGCATCTTAACCATGTTTAAATTCGTGCAAACTACTGGAAGTATTTGAAGTTCATATTTTTTGTTGATAACCAAAGAGAGAGAAAGAGAGAGGCGGGGGGGGGAGATGTGAAGGCATGTAGCTTAATATACTTTTTCTTGATAATTTGCTCAGCATGCCACAATTGTCCACACCTCAAAACGTGTTTTTGACTCAAACATTTGGAAACAAAGTCGGTACAAGTGTTTACAAAAGTGTTTAAGCCCTAGAACACAATTAAATAAGAACATTAATGTACTCCAGACAAAGAGGAGTAGCGGCATTAACATACAGAGTCTGTTACATTGCATACCTGTCGCGGGAACACTGGCAGCCCCAAGCACAAACCCATTGCTAGTGAACCGGTGATCGGTAATGAATCGCATCCACATCTCATTCCCATTGGACAGTAGTTTGGGCGGGAGCGTAAACCCATTCTCCTCGAAGAACTGGTTCGCAGTGACGTCCGTACCGTCGCCAATCTGGAGGAAGTCGCCGTCATACAACGAATCGACCCTGAACTCAAAGAAGGTGATGGCAATCTTGTAATTATCCTCAGTGCTGATGATCCACGTCTTGTCGGCATTGTTTGGATAGTTGAACGGGAAGTTGGGTGAAATAATTCGGGTTGATGCATTTCCTGCGATGGTTACATTTTGGATTTCTGCAAATGGAAGTAAACTACAGCGAGTTATACACATGCATTTGCAGTAACAACGGAATTTTCACTTGATGCAGTTTCATTTGTTGTGTGATGAAAATGGGAAATGAGCAGATAGATTTCACGAATTAACTGCCCGACAAAAAAGGATGCATGTAGTACAATAGAGAATAACACCACGTTTCACCTCGCATTGCCATATTGTTAAAAGACATGACGTATTATTGAAAAGACATTGAAAACTCAATTGATTTTCATTTACGTACATAATTATAGGTCATTATAAGGGGGGTGGCTAAAAACGTGGTCGAGCTGATATTTCATATGATGCATAGCTGACCACTGAACATGAGGTCTGACCAGAGATCGAACAAGTTGAGTTACGGCGGAAGGAGGGACATTGGAGAAAACCTCGTGGCGCAGGAGAGAATCAACGACACCACTACTCACATTTGGTCCCAGCTGTAATCGAACCAGGAGCACATTGGTGAGAGGCGAGCATTGTACCCGCTAGCCACCCGTGCCGAATACAATATAGGCCTAGTAGAGAACCAATCTCTAAAACGTCCGTACAAGTCAAATTGCTGGTGATTTAAAATGGTGACTTTTGATCCAAGGGTCTACGATTGTGTTTGGCAGGTCGTTTTCAAAAGTACAATATAACCTGCTCAGCATTCATTGTAGATGATAACACCATAAAATGTGCTAGTTTGACTCCGTTTGCACCTTGTTATTGAGAATTTCATTAATATGAGTTTGAAATTCCACACACTGATATGTAAAGATAAAAGTAAAGCTGCTTTTTCCACAAATAGGGAAATTTGAAATGATAAAAAAAATTGTTTTAATATTTAAACATGCTGCTCTGCCCTCGAGACTGTCGGGCCACTTGTTTAGCGCCCTTTGATGTAATTGATTTGTATACGTACCCAGCGTTTTTGCAATCCATGTCATTCACATTAGAAAGCCTTGCTCGTGTAGTGTAGTTTATCTGTGTTATGCCCTTAACTATAAGTACGATCTGTACGTTTCCTCTCCTTGTACTGCATTTTATAATGTGTAGCATTCACCAGCTCATTTACTACCTTTGTTTAAGGATGGTTTATTGTCAAAATTCAGTGTCTGTCTTCTTTTTTTTTTCGACCCCATTTGCATGCTTACATATAAACATCCCTGCATTGTATACGCAAGTTTAGTGTTATTACTTGGTTGCTGGGCACATCATGGTTTCTTGGGTAGAAACCACAAGTTCCTGTCTCTACTATTGCAACCCCTTTTTAGACATTACTTTCCCACTGTATCTGGTTAAGTGGATGTGAATAATGGGGAACTGCGTGTACATTATCCATGTGTGGGACAATTTTCTATAAATTTATAGAGGGAAAATTGTTCTCTGTTACATTTCCTAGATTTGGATTGAAGCTGGTTATGTGGCTTATGGGTATTCAGTGTTAACCAATTGAGGTAGACTTGTATTAGTCCTCAGGCTTCTTGCACCACACATTAGTGCTATCCTGAAAGGATTATCAATCTAACATATGACTTGTAATGGTCTGACAGCTGACCACCTCATCATTCACTGCCGATTCACTACTACAAGAGGTTCGGACTCCCTCAACAATCTCACTCCTCTAGCAAAGACCTGGCTCAAGACAGCCACCTTTATTCCCAGCTAGGGAGATCACACGCAAGAAGAATCAGACGTCTGATCGAGATGAAGGTGGAACGCGCACGTCTCGACGCTATGCTGGTCGTCTTTCAAGAAGAGGGTGAAGCAGTTACGAGCATTTGGTCATCACAAAGATCGCCCCGTTAACCAGCTTACTCAGGATGACCCCATTGATGACCTCAACGAACACTCGCTTCCGCAAACTGCTGCTGTTGAGGTTCAAGTCCCCTTCTTCAATTTCCCCAGCAATCGATATGCACTTAGTCACCTGCTTTTTGCAGCATTTGATGTCGGGACGGGGGCTATTAATTTTTTTTCCTCTCCCAAACGACATCCGCACACTTGGTTGTTCAGCGCCCTCTACGATACTTTTATGAAACGCACGCAGATATATGAATATTTAATTCCGCATTGTTTGGCGAGCAGTTCGACAGCTCAGTCGAAAGTGGGTATTTTTTGCACCGCGAGGTTGCAGGTTCGAATTTCGGTTTTGCACCCGAATATTTTTTTTTCCTTTTCTAATCTGAGGCTTTGGAGAATTTTTTTTTAAAGGGAAATAGAGTCCGAATTTCATAACTTCAAATTCACTTTTTTATACAATTCTATATTTTCTTCTCATTTTTTTTTTATAAAGTCCAACACGTTTAGTCCAAAACGCCATAGCGTACACCCATATGTGAATGTCATTTTGGAGAAAAAAATTTTTAAAAAGGGCAAATCAAAACCCTGTGTATTATGTGGGTTTTTGGGCTTGGTTTTCTTTATTTCTCATGCGTGTCAGACTTCTCTGTACCATTTATGGAAAGAGTAACTTAAAAAAAAACATAAAATCGCTCCGGTACTCTAGTTTCAAAACGGAGACCAAAAAAATGAAAAAAAAAATGACATTTTCATTGTACAAATAAAAAACAAAGTGCAAAGTTAACATACAATTATCATAATAAAGCAAAAACAGACACAGCTGTGTCTTCAGGCACAACAGATCTCACGTTACTTTAGTCGACTCGCTTCAAAGCTTAGAGAAGTTGTCACCAACAGTACAGGAGGAGGCCAGAGAGAGAGAGATCATAGGCAACGTCTGGTTTCTGTTCTTGAGACAGTTGGGCTAGAGCATCCAATCACGTCGAACAGATATAATATTTTTGAACTCTTCAGGTCAGGCAAACTACACAATCTCAGCATAAAAATGTTGAAAACAGTTTGCAATGACCTTAACATTGGTTTACAAGATCTGTAAGATAAGCGCAAAAGATCAGCTTATGTAGCAAAATTGAAAGAAGTTGTAAATGCTTGCACCTGCTCAGTAACTAACAAATCAGCAAAATGCAATACATTGACAAGAGTGAGGCTTGTTTTGTTTTAGTTATTCACAACATATTTTACTAAGGTGTAAAGTGTACCAAAGTTATCACCTAAAGAAAATGAAGTAATAGTTCTGAATTATCTACATGTTATTCATAGTAAATACTCCTATCTCCTACCTAGGGTTGAAGGGGGTTTGGGGGTTCTGTATAAATAATGCTTTAGTTGAATTCTGAATAAATAATGCTTTAGTTTACAACACGTGCTGTTTCCTCTTTTTAATGCCACTAATAAAGTGTTATCAGAAAATGCAATGTAAAATAAATGCTGTGGAGGCGGTTAGTCTAGATTTTCACCGTCATGAAATGCTGCCGTCATAAACTGCGGCTTATTCGGTAAACATGCATTGTTTACTTAAAAACAACCCTGTCGAGCCATCAATATGATGCAAAGTGCATGTAAATAATAGGAGTAAATATTGTTCACAATACCACCCCTATCTCTGACTTCTCAGATGTTCGTGTACAATTAGCTCATTAGCATGATACTGACAAAACAAAAATAAATTTTAGGCATTTCCCCATGAAGCAACTGATTGGTGATACTTATCAGAGAATAACCTACTTAAAAATCGGGGGGGGGGGGCGGACGGGGTAACGCCCTCTACGTTGAAGTTGATCTCATTTCCCCCTCGCGACGTTGGCAGTTCGGAGCTCCGTCGTTAACGCACGTAGCTAGCTCCGTGCACAAACCAACCAATACTTGTGTACGTGTGCAGCGCAGACGTAAACCCATACGTACATACGTGCGTGGCGTGTTGTAGTGTGTACATCCCTGATCCCGCCCGGGTGCACGCGAGGGGTCACGTACGTATACATCAACATCTGGTGCGCGTGCCGGTGCAGCGCTAAGTAAATGGCAGAAACCATTTTCTCAAACAAACCCTGGAAAAAACTGTCAAATATCTAGAGGATGTACGGAGCGATTTTTGTGAAACTTCCAGGAACAAAAGATCGATCCTTAAAAATTACGATCAGAGAAAAAAATCAGAGGATGAACTATACAATTTTTCAAATTATGTCGATATTTGTAACCGTTTCAGGGGAGACATTTTGTAATGAATTTCCCACCTAGACACATTCAAAGCATTTAAGCACGTTGATCCTGGCATAAATCAATGACAAATGTTCGCTACTGTTTTTACGCATTTTTATATAAATTAAGCAATCGTATCAATTGGAATTACTCGTTGAACCTATGCTGTCATGTTTTCAATGCTGAGAGAGCATTTCAACATTAAAAATGGTTTCCCTTTTTTTTTAAACAACGCTCACCTCTATTAAAAATGGAATGTATCCAAAGAGAATAGTCAGCGATTTTTTTGTCTTAAACCCAGACCCCCTTCCGCCCCCCTGTTAAAAATGGTGCATATCTGCATGATTTTTACGCCCCCCCCCAAAAAAAAAAAAAAATTAGTTTAGCGGCTTTGCATTACTCGGTTATTACGTTGAGTGCATGGGGCAAGTCTGCTTTTTACCTACTACCTATACCGCGCGAGGCGCCCTTCCCAATCGTGACCTTGGAGTTAGTACTTCTTGTTTCACTTTTTTTCAGCAGACGTACACAGAGCATATTTGTACATATGAATAATTAATTTGCCATAATTCAAAAACCCTTGGACCTGTAGTCAAGAAATTTCGTGGGTATAAATAGTTGTTCTATGCATGTACCGAAATTCATACTTTTTCGTCACTCAAGCTCTCGGCTGAGAGATGGTCAAATTAGCCCGGCCCTTAAACTGCTAACATGTATTACTGACAGGAGTCTTCCTCTGCATTTAACACACTCGTATTAAACAAATTACCCTCGTTTCACACAATCCGCATACACTACATGTGAAAGCTGGGGGAGGGGTCGGGAGGGGGCTAGTTCCATTACAGAGTTTTATATTCACAGTTTCAAGGGGTTTTTAAGGATGCAAATTGAACATGCCAGTGTATCAGTCTCCATAAGTCAAGTTAAAGAAACTTAACATCTTGTTGGACACAAACATGTGATAATCAAGTTATTTCTCAGTATTGTCAAATAAGGATATTGAGATCCATTGGGTTTGTTTGTACTATATAATTTCTTAATAAATTTGATTTTGATTATTCTAAACTATAAATAGCCACCATCTTGATTTTTTGCTACCATCTTGGATTTTTCGACAGTTAACGATTTTTTTTAGTGGAACATTTTCTTAAAAGGAACACCAATCCTATACATTTTCGTGTAAAGATCTTCCCTTCACCACTTAGGCTGCATTATTCTCCTGTATGTTTGTTCAGTAATTTAGTGAGATACGCGACACGGCTTTTGCCGTTTTTGTCAACTCGGACTTTACTAGCTTCAATTAAGCCCCTGTCACACTTTTGCGTATCCCAATTCCTTATGAGTTCCTTATCAACAATTTTCAATACGCACCCGATTGATTACTTTGACATATGTACGACGCACATCAAGCATCCAAGTAACGAATTCAGCGCATCCACTGCGTATGAGATGCGTATGAGTTGCGTATGCTGTGCGCAAGTTCGCCATCTGTGCGTTTCTCATAGGTTACGAATAAGTACAATGCGCTGCCCGCTCGCAGGACGAGCTGTACTAATTCGTGCAATATGTCGCTATTTATACGTCCAATATAGGAGGTCAGCGTATTACCGCGTATGAACGGCTTATCCCTCACGAACACATAGTGTACTCGTACCGCGCTCAACCGATGCGGGACCGATGCGCTGCGTATTTATAACTTATGACCTGCGTAACAGCATACGCAGCGTAGTTTTGTGCATGCCCAAAACTATCCAGCGTACTGGGCCGTACCATGCGTATGCCTGCGTACATAAAACTTACATAAAACGATAGAGATGCATATGAGGTGCGTATTGTGCGTACGACTGCGTATGAAAAAAAGTCAATGCGCAGAAGGCATCCGTCAATCCCGGGGGATTATGGGGTTCTGCCCTGAATGTCTGGTTGGTGAACAGCGTCTGCTGTGGCTGTAAAGTCCAATGCGGGAATGACAGTCCCGGCCACAGTGAGCGCAGAGGAACACTGAGGTGGGTCTGTCTGCTGGTCGCTGTGCCTTTCTATGTTGTCTTTTCTCCTCCGCCTGCCGCATCACCTCACTCTCGAGCTGCTGGATCCCCTTGTTCACTTTGTGCCTCCAGGCGCATCTATCTGCTGCTACTATCTCCCAGGTATTGGTATTGATGGCGAGTGCCTTGAGGTCACGTTTGCAGGTGTCCTTAAAGTGCAACAGGGGTCGCCCAGCATTCCTCTTGCCCGGTGCCAGCTCTCCGTAGCGAAGATATTTTGGGATGCGGCCGCCCTCCATTCGTACGACGTGTCCCAGCCAGCGCAGGCGTCTCTGTTTCAGGAGAGTGAGCATGGAGGAGACTCCTGCTCTCTCAAGCACCGCCCTGTTGGCGAAGCGATTCAGTAGCTGCTTCAGGTCTTCTGCTGTGTGGGTGGTAATCGCTGCGTCGTCAGCATACAGGAAATCCCTGAGGAGTCTCATCTGCACTTTCGTCTTGGCACGGAGTCTAGACAGATTGAATAGGTTTCCGTCAGACCTCGTGCGAAGGTAGATGCCCTCTGTGGCTGTTCCAAAGGCGTGCTTAAGCAGGACAGAGAAGAAAATGCCAAACAGAGTCGGAGCAAGGACACAGCTCTGCTTGACTCCGCTACGGATGTTGAATGGCTTCGATGTTGTGCCGTCGTACACAATGGTACCCCTCATGTCCTCATGAAAAGATCGTACTAGGCTGAGGAGAATTGGCGGGCAACCAATCTTTGCCAGGATCTTGAAGAGTCCGTCCCTACTCACGAGGTCGAAAGCCTTCGTTAGGTCAATAAAAGCGATGAACAAGGCCTTTCTCTGTTCCCTGCACTTCTCCTGAAGCTGCCTGAGGGAGAACACTATGTCGATTGTCGACCTCCTGGCTCTGAACCCGCACTGTGACTCTGGGTACACTCTCTCAGCAAGGATCTGGAGTCTGACCAAGATGACTCTGGCGAAGAGTTCACCGACAATGCTGAGGAGGGATATACCGCGATAGTTGTTACAATTTGTATAGAGAGTGATGATGTTTGCGTCTCTCATGTCTTTGGGCATAGAACCCTCTGTCCAGCACTGGCACAGAAGTTCGTGAAGCTCCTTGATGAGTGTCCCCTTGCCGCACTTAAGAACTTCAGGTGGAATGCCGTCACCACCGGGGGCCTTCCCTCCTCTTCCATTGTCGGCTCTTAGTCGAGGTTGTCCATAGTGAGCAGGCGCTGTACTGCATCCAGGGCTTCTGTGCTGACCAGGTTCTCTCTGGAGTAGAGTTCTGAGTAATGCTCCATCCAGCGATTCATCTGTTGGTCCCGATCCTTGATGATCTCTCCGGTGGCTGACTTGAGGGGAGCTGACTTGTTTTGTGTGGGGCCAATTGCCTGCTTCATTCCTTCATACATGCCCCTTACGTTGCCGACGTTGGCAGCAGTCTGTATGCTGGAGCAGATTTGAAGCCAGTAATCATTGGCACAGTGCCGTGCGGACTGTTGAACTCTGCTTCGGGCTGTACGGAGTGCCTGCAGGTTCCCCTCTGATGGCAGGTTCTTGTAGGCTGAGAGGGCTTGTCTCTTTTCCTTGATGAGGGGTAACATTTCCTCTGCATTGGCCTCAAACCAGTCAGCTGACTTGTTTTGCCTCTTGCCGAAGGTGGACATTGCAGCATCGTAGATGGTGTCCCTAAGGTGTGACCATCTCACATTGGTATTATTGCTGGGCGGTCCAGGTAAGACATTTTCCAGTGCCTTAACAAACTCTTCCACCTTATCGGGATTGTGAGTCTTGCTGGTGTCGATGCGAGGTCTGCCCTCTTTCTTTGCTCTGTGGAATCTCTGGGGTTGAAGCTTTACTTTGCAGCCTACGAGAGAATGGTCGGTGTCGCAGTCTGCGCTGTGGAAGCTGCGGGTCAGTTTGACACTTCCAAGACCACCGCGTCTTGTAAGCACCAGGTCGAGCTGGTGCCAGAGTTTGGACCTGGGGTGTCTCCAGGAGACCTTGTGCTGGGGCTTGGTGTCAAAGAAGGTGTTGGTGATGCATAGATTGTGGTGACAGCAGAGCTCTAGGAGGCGCTGCCCGTTTTCATTCATCTTCCCAACTCCAAATTGGCCCAAGCAGGAGGGCCAAGAGCTGTGATCGGCACCGACTCTGGCGTTGAAGTCACCAAGAACGAAGACTGGCTCTTGCTGAGGTACTTCTGTAACAGCGGAGCTAAGGTCTTCGTAGAAGTTGTCCTTTGTTTCCGCAGAGGATGTCAGTGTTGGTGCATAGGCACTAATGAGGCTGACCATTCCTGCTGCTGTGTGGAGCTGGAGCTTGAGGATCCTTTCGGAGCCCTCAGTGGGTGGTACAATGGAGCCCAGCAGTCCGTTCATGACGGCAAAGCCAACACCGTGTATCTTTGTCTCTTCAGGGGGTTTACCCTGCCAAAAGAAAGTAAAGTCCTTCTCCCTAATGGTGCCGGACGAGGACAATCTTGTCTCTTGGAGGTTGACAATGTCCATCTTGAGCCTGCTCAGTTTGTTGTTGATAACAGCGGTCTTACGAGTATCAGTCACTTGCTGTAGGTTTTCTGAGAGGCCTGGTGTCATGGTCCTTACGTTCCATGTACCCAGTCTGATAACTGGGCTGTTTTGTTTTTTCTTTCTTTTGCCTGGTGCACAGTTATTTATCCGCTTGTCGGAGTTTAGCCTAAGCCCCACGCACCCAGTGGAGCAGGCGGACCGTGGCGGGACAGCACCTTATTGGCTGGGGGCTGCCCAGCTTGAGGCTGCTTGAGGCGGGCGGTAGCTATCCAGATGAAATCTTAGAATTTCTCCCACCGTCGGGAGCGCGCCCTGGCGATTCACTCTACGCCAAACGAGTATCAGGCTTATCACCGCTAACTGCTGCTCCCCGTGTTGTGTCGACGCTATGAAGCGACGCTGGAGTGTCCTCTCCAGGGCAGAAGCCTGGGCAGTAGTAATGGAGAATCGGCTGTCGCCCATGCAGCAGATCCCCCCTCTCCATGCCACCAATGTAGTCCAATGGAAGGGCAGACGCCGATACACTTGGCACCAGTGTCATCGCAGGAGTTGCCGGAGTGTAGCTGAAGACAGCTGCAAACCGCCTAAGGGACTCCAGCTCCAGATTTTTCCTCAGGGTTGACTCCCGAAGCCTTTCCCGTGGATGGGTATGCTGCAAGGCAGCGGAGGTTTGAGATCAGGGTTTTCCTTCCCCTAGATGAGCTGCCTTCCCAGGCTGTCGAGCCCCACCTACCCGAAGCGTCTGGTTTTGAGGCGCCAGATACCCGCCTTCGCCCCTTCTCCTGTCGGTAAAAACAGTTCCGCCGGACTTAGAGACTAAGCCACACAAGCAGGCCAGCAGGCTTTGGTTGTTAGAGGCTCTTTGCTACGCATGCCATTGGGAGCTTTTTATGGGTATTGGGCGCTTATCCCCAGCTACCACCCCCGGCTTAACAACCTTTGGAACCAATGATGTATATGAGGTGCGTATTGTGCGTACGACTGCGTATGAAAAAAAGTCAATGCGCAGTAGGCATCCGTCAATCCCGGGGGATTATGGGGTTCTGCCCTGAATGTCTGGTTGGTGAACAGCGTCTGTTGTGGCTGTATAGTCCAATGAGGGAATGACAGTCCCGGCCTAAGGGCCCTGTCACACTTCTGCGTATACTAATTCCTTATGAGTTGCGCATTGACTTTTTTTCATACGCAGTTGTACGCACAATACGCACCTCATTTGCATCTCTATCGTTTTATGTAAGTTTAATGTACGCAGGCATACGCATGGTACGGCCCAGTACACTGGATAGTTTTGGACATGCACAAAACTACGCTGCGTACGCTGTTACGCAGGTCATAAGTTATAAATACGCAGCGCATCGGTCCCGCATCTGTCGAGCGCGGTACGAGTAAGCTACGTGTTCGTGAGGGATAAGCCGTTCATACGCGGCAATACGCTGACCTCCTATATTGGACGTATACATAGCGACGTATTGCACGAATTAGAACCGATTTTTGATCGTACGGCTGCGTATTCAAAATTGTTGATAAGGAACTCATAAGGAAGTGGGATACGCAAAAGTGTGACAGGGTATTAAAAGTATTTAGACTTTGAACTTAAAAAAAAGCCTCCTCTGCATTTTGTACGAGGATAGAGTCTCAGCCTTACTTGAAATATATTTCAATAAAGAAAAAATGAAATGGACTTAAATGGCACATTATTGTTTAAATAAACAATATAAAATCACTTAGCAAGAATTGGTATACATGTATAAATACATACATTGGTGTTTATTCATTTAGTAGTATTGTCAAATAGGGAAGAGGACTACATCTGAATCGTTTGGTCTTGCACTTATATGTCCTAAATGTGTTTCTCTTTCTCTAGGTTGTGGATGAACTATACCCAGAGACAGGCTACCAGGTTGAGAGTTATCAGAGCGGCTAGACTTTTGGGCAAATTCTTTGCATAATCTTATTTGTGCTCTGCGATGTTCTAGGGTTTCAAGCTGCAGAGTAGCCGAGGCCTCGTCATAGGATGTATATTTTTTTTAGAGAGGATATAGCGCGGCTTACTCTTTTCTGAATATTTTCAACCCGAATATAATGGGGGGGGGGGTTATACCAGCTCTGAAAATGCTCAAAAGCAAGACAAGATTCGGCAAGTTCTACTAAAAGGTCTTACCTCTTCTGAGCCAAGATCTTAACAATCAATTTTGGTCATGGTGCTATTCTAAAAGCCCTTAGACCGCTTCGATGCGTGAAGTTTGGTTTTAATACTCATGCTAAAAGACCTTCCCTTTTTGTTTTCAAGTTACAAAAAAACACCTGTTTGCAGTCCAGAAATAAGACACTGGCAGCTCTAGGCCCTTAAAATATAAAAAAAAACTATTTACCTTGTTTTTGCATGTGTAAAGATGACAATAGTTACACGTTTTTCCTGTCAAATTCGTCAACTTGCCATCAGCCATTTTAACGCCAGATGCATGAACATGTGCTGACTGTCTACATTCTTTTAAATGTGAGTCCGATTTTAAGAGTACACACTGTACGGGGTCCATCCGATGTTCCCCAGTTCTTATGTTCCCTAGTCTTATGTTCCCAGTCTCTATGTTCCCCATTTTCTATGTTCCCCAGTCCGATGTTCCCCAGTCCTATGTTCTTCAGTCCTATGTTCCCCAGTCACTATGTTCCCCAGTCCCCATGTTCCCCGGTCCAATGTTCCCCAGTCCCTATGTCCCCCAGTCCTATGTTTCCCGGTCCTATGTTCCCCAGTCCCGATGTTCCCCCATCTCTATGTTTCCTAGTCCCTATGTTCCCCATTCTCTATGTTCCCCAGCCCTCTGTTCCCTAGTCCTCTGTTCCCAAGTCCCTATGTTCCCAAGTCCCTATGTTCCCAAGTCCCTATGTTCCCCAGTCCTTAAGGTTAGGGTTATGGTTAGGGTATACTAGGATCAGGGATCGGGTAACATTGTGACTGGGTAACATAGGGACATAAGAACATATTGGCGTATCCAGAGGGGTTGAGGGCCAGAGGGGGCAAATTTTTGTTCACGACATTTATTGTTTAGCTATTATTTCAATACATGGTTCAGAGAGTTCTGACATCAATCCCCCAAAAAAATCCCGCTCAAAAACCATTACAATGTGCCGTGAAAATGGGTATATAATTTGCAGTGCATAGGCCTAATCATGGTCAGTTTTGAAGAGCGCCCCCCCCCCCCCCAATTTGCCAGGTGGTATCCCCCGCTTTTGATTTTACGTAGGCCAACTGTCCAGTGAAAAAAAAACATGTCCACACTTCGGCACAGATGTGCAGTTCCCCCGTTGCCCCCTACCCCCCGTAATACTAGTGCGTATCTGTGTAAGCCAGACACCCAGTCCCCAAGTTCCCGGCCACCAACCGTAACCCTTGCACTAAGGAGTGAAATGGCCCCAACCTTAAACCTTACACTAAGGAGTGAACTTGCCCCCAGCCTTAACCCTTACACTAAGAAGTGAACTGGCCACAACCTTAACCCTCACACTAAGGAGTGAACTGGCCCGAACCTAAACCCTTACACTAAGAAGTGAACTGGCCCCCAACCTTAACCCTTACACTAAGGAGTAAACTTGCCCCCAACCTTAACCCTTACACTAAGGAGTAAACTTGCCCCCAACCTTAACCCTTACACTAAGGATTAAACTTGCCCCCATCCTTAACCCTTACACTAAGGAGTAAACTGGCCCCAACCTTAACCCTTACACTAAGGAGTGTACTTGCCCCCAACCTTAACACTTACACTAAGAAGTGAACAGGCACCAACCTTAACCCTTACACTAAGGAGTAAACTTTTCTCCAACCTTAACCCTTACATTAGGAAGTGAACTTGCCCCCAACCTTAACACTTACACTAAGAAGTGAACTGGCCCCAACCTTACCCCTTACACTATGGAGTGAACCCTTACACTATGGAGTGAACTGGCCCCAACCTTAACACTTGCACTAAGAAGTGAACTGGCCCCAACCTTAACTCTTACACTAAGGAGTGAACTGGCCCCAACCTTAACCCTTACACTAAGAAGTGAACTGGCACCAACCTTAACCCTTACACTAAGGAGTGAACTGGCCCCAACCTTAACCCTTACACTAAGAAGTGAACTGGCACCAACCTTAACCCTTACACTAAGGAGTGAACTGGCCCCAACCTTAATCCTTACACTATGGAGTGAACTGGCCCCAACCTTAACACTTGCACTAAGAAGTGAACTGGCCCCAACCTTAACTCTTACACTAAGGAGTGAACTGGCCCCAACCTTAACCCTTACACTAAGAAGTGAACTGGCACCAACCTTAACCCTTACACTAAGGAGTGAACTGGCCCCAACCTTAACCCTTACACTAGGGAGTGAACTGGCCCCAACCTTAACCCTTACACTAAGGAGTGAACTGGCCCCAACCTTAGCCCTTACACTAAGGAGTGAACAGGCCCCAACCTTAACCCTTACACTAAGAAGTGAACGGGCACCAACCTTAACCCTTACACTAAGGAGTGAACTTGCCCCCAACCTAAACACTTACACTAAGAAGTGAAATGGCACCAACCCATGGGCGTCGCGAGGGGCAACAGGGCACTACCCCCCCACAGAAAAGAAAAAAAGAAAGAAAAAAGAGGAAGAAAAGAAAAAAAGAAAAGAACAAAAGAGGCGCGAAGACAAAGTGGTGTAAATTCAATGAGTGGGGGGGGGCAAAATGTCCCTGCCCCCCTTTAAAACGTATTAATCGAAAATATGTTAAAAAATACAAGCATTTTTGGAAAATTTTATTTTGCACCCCTCTAGAAATAATCCTGGCGACGCCCATGCACCAACCTTAACCCTTACACTAAGGAGTGAACTTGCCTCCGACCTTAACCCTTACACTAAGAAGTGAACTGGCCCCAACCTTAACCCTTACACTGAGGAGTGAACTGGCCCCAACCTTAACCCTTACACTAAGGAGTGAACTTGCCTCCGACCTTAACCCTTACACTAAGAAGTGAACTGGCCCCAACCTTAGCCCTAACACTAAGGAGTGAACTTGCCCCTACCTTAACCCTTACACTAAGGAGTGAACTGGCCCCAACCTTAACCCTTACACTAAGGAGTGAACTGGGGAACATAGAGACTGGGGACCAAAGAGACTGGTGAACATTAAACGATGGATCTCCAGCTCTGGATTTACATGACTCAATTTCAATTATTAAATGCAGCTTCAATCTTTAAACAAATCTTGGGGCAAGTGATGATCCAAAATCAAATAATTTGAATTCCGCAGAAAATAGGGAGTCCCATACCGATGTTTTAATGCGTTGTTGCCTAACCTCTTTGTTAGACCCCCTTTACACAGGGCTGCGACCTTTGGGCCTCCCTTGTGCGACCATAAAACTGGCCAGGTTGCCACTGGAGGTCCAAAGGAGGCCAAATGGTTGCCTAAGTCGTTCAAAGGTGGTACACAGGATGTTCAGACATTGCCATGGCCGCCATCGTCGCCGTAATTTTTTGAACATGTTCAAAAACAGTCGCACAATGATCGCCGAAATTGAAATTTCACACATAAAATTAGAGCGAAATTGTTTGCTATTGAAAATTCAATGTGCGCAACGTTAGGGTTGTGCCACTTTATAGGGGACATCAATACGGTATTTGATTGATTAAGGGGAGAGAGAAAATACAATGTGGTACCTTGAGCATCCGAGGATGAGACGATGACTGCAGCTACAAACAATGCAGCTAGCAGCATCTCAGTCGCTCTACGTCGGCGACGCATCTTCGCGGACCAACCCACCTATTGGAACAGATTTTGTCAAAATGGCAAGACTTCTGCCTAGTCGTCGCAAACAGATCAACGTCCTCAGCGCCCAAAGAACGCTGCACTTGTGACGATTTCCCACGCTCACGGGCTTTTGCACAAAGGGAGGACAATAAAACAATTTTTCAAAAGATAAAAAGGTGATCCGTTGCATATGTACGGATGCCGATCGTTGCCGCAGAAGAAGAGAGTTAAAAAACAATAAGTCGGTGTTAACGTTCCAATTGCGCATGCGCACAAAATTCCCATTGGCAACTTATTCACCACGTGTGTGCCAAGTCTTACAGGGTACCAGCTCAATCTAAGATGCCATATAAGAAACTGTTGAACACACGTACTCAGACTGCAACCCAATGCATCGCAAGATCAGCTATTCCAAGTGGGAAACTTGTGAAAGAGAACATAGTTAGAATCGAAACTGTTTATGTGTTCGGCACTTTTTTATAGTTAGTGCTGCAGTCGCCAGCTGTAGGTCGTGGGAAATATAGGGGCAAGATACAATCTAACTTACCCCATGGCACTACTCGGCTTCCGTGCTTGTATACGACCATGCACCAGCGTTCTAAAGATCCATTAATAATGTTATTTAATACGTTCAACACCTTTTCGATCCATATCCCGTCACGTGCATCAAGCGTTCAGTGAAGGCAAGGTCCGGGTTATACAAAGGACAAACTCAAATATAATGCAGCCTGTTAAAAATAAATGTGACAGGCAGAGCTTAAAGTCCAATTGAGACAGATTTCCAGTGTAGGCCTGCAACATAAGCTTTAGAGACAGAATATCATTAAAAAAAACAGGCCTTTCGAAGCAGAATATCAAGAAAAAAACCTTCAAAGGTTTTCTTTTTTAGAGGAGGATGCCTTGCATCTCGGGACTACGCACGGCTAAAAGTACCATAATTAGCGACGTTCACATTGAAAAATATTCGTTAACTTAAAAAGTTACACATGTGAATATTAACATTATTGCACCGCACTTGGATTATTGTCTGCCCGCGCAAAGTCATTCGTTGCGTTAACCTTACCGCACCGTAAATGTTATGAGACAGCCTGGACCAGAGACAAGACCTCATAACACACGTCTATGTGAGGACAGGCAACAGCCTCCTGCATGTCTTATTGGTTGCTATTAAACACGTTTTGGCCCTTCGTGATTCGCTTTTGTTTCTGTGTTTAATTTGTTGTTTTCAGTTTGCCGAATTATTGATCTATTAGGTATAATCAAATCGTTGAAGTAGATCTTTAAATAATTAAACATGAAGTCTGAGAACCTTCCCGATGAATCTGTTAATGAAGAATGCACGTTTAGTTGATCAAATATAAAGGCGCCTTTATTTGATCAGCTGTAAGGTGCAATAGTGTGATGCTTGACCCTGTTAACCTGTAGGATTGGCAGTATTATGCCTTTGAATACAGGGTTCTTCCCATGCTGGATAAAATCTATTTAATTAAACATACTTTCTGTCCAAAAGTCCAAGTGCTTAAAATCTGCCCGGCACAAGTGTAACTGGGTACACTCAGTCTTTTTTTTTTTCAATTTAATAAATTTAATATACCAATTCAGAAATCCAGTATTGATCGTGTGGTTCTTTAATGCACTCGGACCTGTCTGGTTTGCCTTGTCACAAGACTAAGGTAAATAAGCAACCACGACTGTAAATAGTTTTGCAGAATGTTCCGCCAAGCGGTGTATAGTGTTAAGCTGCCGGGAGGGGAGCGGGCACCTGGGGGCACCAATTTTCAAAGGGGGCACTAAGGGTAACACATATATATGAGGAAAAGGGTTAGGTTGATTATTAAGGCTACAAATACCCCCGAAACTGTTATAGGTAACGAACCAGGTTTATATTGTTTGAAACTTGTTATAGATCAGAATTAAGACCTAAACCGATATTGGAGAATTCCTCCTATTAAAACCGGTTGGAGCAATTACATATATGGAAATATGCTAGCCTCTAAAAACAATATTTTTTTTTCCCCAGAAAGAGACGATCTTGCTGGATGTTATATTATGCGGAGACTGCATTTGGTTTCTGTAGCGAAAATACGGTTAGGTGGAACATAATCATTCTCCATAAATGAATTTTTGAGTGTTTGAAAAAAATGGGGATTAAGTAAAACAAAATGTTCTATTTACCAACTTCCATATATCGGACTCTTCTTGGCGCTGCGTTTACCTTACTAGCTGTACCGTATTCAGTGGCGTAGCCACGGGGGAGGGGGGGGGGCGTGGGAGGGGCGACAGCGCATGAAACCTTGTCGCCGCCCCCAGTCGCACCCACTGAGCTTTTGAGTTTCTAAAAAGTTATCACGCCCGGACCAGATCCCATACCTCGTATTGCACAAGTGTGCTTGAGGACAGGCAACAGCCTCGTGCTTCTCATATCTATATTGGTTGATATACGTCTTAGCTGTCCCACCTCCCTAATAATTTGATTGGAGATATAGGCGAACGACCCTTGTAATCGTGAATCCCTTTTAAGGCCCGCACATTGGGGTTGGGGGTGTTCGAAAGCAAAACGGCCTCAAGTTCCACTTTTAATGACACCTGCTTCCGACAAAACAAAAACAAAAAAAAGTCGCCTTCAAGTTGTAAACACTAGCAAATTTGATTCATTTTAGAACACGCAATGCCGCTGTCTAGCCCCCCAAAAAAGCGACAAGAATATTTTAACTTCTATTATTAATAAAAGAGAAATTTAACCAATAAAACAGCATGTTTTAGACAATGTCATGGACATGGTTTTGAGTTACGGTGGTGTTTTTCTGACACTGTGTCCTAAGATGACAACGAAATAAGATGAAGGAGGTGAAGGGCAGCATCATTTGAATGATAGTTAGCACAAATATTCTACAAGCCTCTTCTTCATTGATTTGTGAAATTCTGGAATGCCTAATAACAACAGTATAATCCAAAACAGCCAGCGGAGCGCCCAGCAAGCATGGGGGGCACCCCCCCCCCCCCAATAAAACAAAAATTCGTCGCTCCCACCCCAGTCCCTCCACCTACTGGAAGTGCAGAAAACTAGAGAAAAGCACAGTCGCATAAGTTGCTATGAGAACCAGGTGTTAACATAAAGTGCTTTTTCTCCCTTTTTTATTTTCCTCGACATTTTTGTTTTCAATGAGTGGCTGTTGATTGAACGTCCCAGAATAGCGCCACCTATACTATTCATAGCACAAAATGTAATTAAATCACCTAGATTTGCACATGAATGAAACTGTTACGTGCACTGCTTTAAGGAACTCCAGCGTACTTACGTGACTTTGTTAATCTTACTTAATCTTACTTAATCTTACAAATATACTTTAAGGACTCGTTCAGCATTGTTAAAGTTTCTGTTTAAATTTTTAATAAATCTAATCAAGGGCGGATCAAGAACACCCATTCTGGAATTTGTATTCCTGTGGAGACATTTCTTTGTCCTCGTGTAGTAAAGTTTTCGAGTGTGAAATTGAAGTTTCAAAATGCTCTTATTTTAACCAGAATTAATTTCCTGGGCTGAAATTTGGACTAAATATCCCTTTTCTAAAACTCTTCCATTTGCGACAGATCAACCTACCTTGGAAATTCCTAGTTTTTGAGTAAAATCCATATATCTATTTCGTGAAATTCTTGTGGAGAGACGTATTCATCTATAGAAATGTTCTTCTGGAGACGTATACAATCTTTTGTTCCCTATTGTGTTCATGTCTCCGTAAGGTAGTAAATTTAAGAACACACTTTTTGGTGTGTGTGTGGCGGGGGGGGGGGTAAAACAAATTACGGCGTGTGGTCTGGGGCACCGCTTAAGGGCCCTGGAAGTCTTTTGGATTCTAGATGCTCTGTGGTGCGATCTGAGGCAATTTCTGACCACTTTATTCATTTTTTAAGGAAAAGATGGTTGTGTACGCAGTAGCTGCTTTGTTTTGCGACAATACTTTTTTTTTAATCCAAAATGTGGTCTTCTTTATAGGGAGGGGGCCATGGCCCCCTTCGGCACCACCCCCTGGATTTGCCGTTAAATCTTATAACTTTTTAAATGAATTTTATTCCGTCAAACACGATCACCGTAAACCTACTCCTTAAAAAACACATGACCTTTAATATGATATATTTAAACTGGGACGTGATTTTGTTGCCACTCTTTAAGTTTAAATTCATAGCATAAAATGTATAATTAGATCACAAAAATGTAAACACTAATGGACCATTTACATGCACCATTTTAAACATTAAGGAGCACTAATGTGCCTACGTGACTTTTTTAAATCTAATAAACACATAAGCATACATTTAGTGAGTGCAATTACATTTGTACGACCTCTTACTTAAAATCTACCGTTAATTTTCAGTTAAATATTATTGTGTTTTTGTGAACATAATGTTAACTGGTTTGTGAACACGAAATGTGTGCCGGTGCCTAGGGTGGATTAGGGCCTACTAAACGCATTGTGCCTAGGGCCTACAAAACACACTACCTGGACTTGGGTGTTATTTCGTGGTGTCGGTGACGAATCATACATAATGTTGCTATGGAGGTAACTGTCAAGTGATGGAACCATGGTAACAGTTATCGAAGTTTCATTTACACTGTTGCATAATACGGCAATACGTGTTGTTCATATTAACACCTCACCTCTTAACACCTCACCTCTTGCCCCTTTGACAATTACTTTGGAAAACGTTAGCAGGATAAGTTAACAAAAGGATGCATTTTTATCCCACTCTTTGCCAACCTCCCCCTCCCCCCCCCCCACACAAGTCTGCATTATCCTTTATCCCTTGTGTTGTGCATTGGTTGGTTCCAAATTGTTCCATCTAGTGATATGCTATAAAATGGTCATTTGAGCTGCTAAATGGTCATTTGAGCTGCTAAATTGAGATACTCTGGACAGACTATGTTTCCGTGATGCATCGGCGTAAGTACCTAGTCAACATTTGCTTCGCGTAGGGCGCAGAAAACTTGAAAAGAAGATGGCATCTGGTAGGAAACCTTACTCTGGTGTTATTTAAATGAATGTCCCTTTTACAAAATTATTACCCTGTGATCGAGCGCTTTCTATCAACTTGCCTGCCCTGGTGTCATTAAAGTGAATGTCCCTATAACAAATTATTACCGTATGATCGAGAGCTTTGTACTCACCTGAGCATTGACGTTGAATGTTAATTTCGTTATTTGCTAACGTTTCCAGAAAATATTCGCGCGGAAACCTCAGCAAATGTGACAGTTTTATTTGGACGACAGGTAAAAGTCATAGAATGTAATACACCATTGATGTACATGTGAAACATCTGGATATCTCGTTGGCCATTCCGAGCTGTGCAAAAAGTGAAGCTACGCACTGGTTCCCGATCCCTCTATTGAAATGTTGGGAGGGCACCATCCTCAGCCTCTTACATTGTTCCAAATCATTACAAGAAAGTCATCAAAAAGTATACGCAACTCTTTTTCTAGAAAAGTTCAAAGGCATGCAAAAAAGTAGCAATGAAATTGCCGATTGATATTGCGTTCTGGAAGGATGCAAGGTATGTTTTCTGGTCACCCGATGGTCGCAAAATCAATTAGTGGGTAGGGCCGGACGACGTCTGACTCAAACCCCGTCTAGCGACGACCGTGGTAGTATTTAAAGACGCAAAGAACGATGGAAGAGTACCAGTGTGCAGACTGCCATAGCTCGTTGTGCCCCAATTGAGGTAAATGTAAAATAATCCGTGGCATTTAATGATTATTTAATAGCAAATTTTACAGATCATAGCTCACTGATATTAATCATCAATTTTGTTCTTCTCTATTTATGCTCAGATTTCTGCTGCCATGGGGTTCACGTGGGTGTTTGGTTGCCTTGCCAACCGCATCAATCACGTGGTCCCCTGGTACCTTTTCGTCATCCTCAACTCTCTGCAGGGGGTCTTCATCTTTCTCTCCTTCGGCTGCAACCGCCGCATCCGGGCTCTCCGGAGGGAGAAACTGGTCGCTAAGCAACAACGTTGGACCTCCAACGCCAAAATGCGGAAAACTCAGAGCACGTCTGTGGTGTCCAAGCAAAGTACTTCCGGTGTATAAACGAAAATAATGGGTGGATGGGCTGATTACTGTTTGTGGTTCTGCGTAGACCTCTTCCCTTATTATTAGCAGCTCCTCAAGTCTGAGCAAGCCTTGTTTAAGGGCAGAAATTGTATTTATCCAGTTAACAAAACAATCAGAAAATAACATTTTTTTTGGAATTGGTATTGAATTTGAGGTTTGGTGTTTTTTAATCACGTGATTTCCAAACTAATAATTAACATTTCTAATGACTACTTACTCACTTTAGCGAATAGCAGGTTGTACACTCGAAAAGTGTGGTGTTAAGAATAGAAAATAAGCAGAACTTGTCCTGCTTATTATCAACTTTCGCTAAGTAGTTTTTGTTCTGATAAGAACAGTCCTGCTTTAAGTTCTAAAAGAACTTGTCTTTGGTCTCAACGTTTCAACTAGCCTTCTCTAGTCATCGTCAGGAGATTTAAGAGAGTTAGAGATGCTACTCCTTAAGTAGGCTGTGTTAGGATTGTGAGTGCTTTTATTGGTGGATTTATAATTGGTTGTCTCTTGGGCATTGTGTTCGAGAGGGATCCCTGCTCGCTCGAGTGTGTCAGTTGGCTGTGAGCCCTGGGCATTGCGTTGAACTGGGTTGCCAGCCGAGTGTCCTGCTCGCTCAGTTGAGTCAGTTGGCTGTGAGCTATGAGAGTTGCAACCTGGTATTATTGAATGCCAAATGGTGCTTATGAAATATCCGATATCTTGTGGTTACAGTGTCATGTTTGTGGATCTCAATAGCTTTTCTAATACGACGGGTGTATCAGTGTTTCTCTGGAGCTATGATTTCCGCTTGTTCCCAATCAACGACATGATCCAATTCAGCAAAGTGTTTGACAATGGCAGATTTGTCAAGTTCTTATCAGAACAACAACTACCTAGCGAAAGTTATAAATAAGCAGGACAAGTTCTTTTCAGAACTAAATATCTTCTAAGCAGTAGTTTTTACCACATGGTGTGGTAATAAAATAAAACATAAAGTACATTATATCTCATTAAATTATACTCAATGTTCCATTTTGAACATTGGTAAAAAATGTAACTACTTCAAAATGAGATCTATAGGAATATATAATCATATACTTCTAAGAATATTGGAGCAATTATGTTTTCACGAATTAATACACTCTTCACTCTGTCGGGGTTAAATGCAAATGAAAGAATATGCGATGAGGGAACATCCCGTAATCCTATATTCCCAAACTCCCCAAAATATTCTTTAGACAACTGCAAATAAGTCTGTCTGGTATTAGAATCATGACGTTATCGGACCAAAACAAATTTTACGAATAATTTGAAAATGGTCTTTAAAAAATATATAACACTTATAATTTCCTCATTTTTATATTTTGTATTTCTTTCACGATGAACATGTATCCTCTCTGAACTAAATCAGCATTGACTCTCCCCTATGAGACTGATGACGTTATCAAACCGGAAATAACTTTTACGTGCATTTAAAATGTATTCTGACATTTTATACATCAAAACAAAACAAATAGTTTTACTGTAAAGGCTAAATTTCATGATCCTTTTTCTGTTCCGACATAAAATTATTCATAACTTTCATGGGCAGTGTCTCATGCAATTGTTGTCTGCGTTTGTAACCCAACGCAAATCTGTAGTTTGTAGTTGTATTTTGTAATAATGAATTTGAACCCTTAAGTTGGTCAATGTAATTGTAAATATTTTTGAAAATTGATATCACCAACATTTACAGCTGTAACGTCACTACTTAGAGAAAGAAACTTTTGCTGATCTTTTTCAGAAGAGTTTAGCAACAAATGATATTATTTTATGAAACATAGTAGAAGTACAAATCTAGCACATCAACTTTTCTTGGGTAAATTAGGCCCTACATAAATTGATTTTCTGAGTATACATATTGAAGACTGAATAATACAATTATGAGAGTACATTTTTTGATTGACTAGAATACAGTTTACGAATTGTATAACTGTTCCATAGATCGCTTTAAGTTTTCACTCGCCATTGTCATAATTATTACTGATAACACTTACATACTGTACTACAAAATGTACTAACAACATGTGCTTGTTTTCTGAGTATACAATTAATATATTCAATACGTGGAGTGTTAGTTGTCATTGCCATGTTCGATTATTACTGATACAGTGATTTGGTTCCTATATTGTGTTCACTAAAACATGCATTGGCTGAACAAATATTAGGATAATAATACGCACAACACGGCAAGCCTTGACAAGCTGGTCCCAGAGGCCACAACATTACATTCAATTGCTTTAGATCAGGGCTCGATTTATGCATCTTTTGTACACAACGGGGCAGAGTTGGCTGATTCATTGACGTTAGGGGTAATCCTAAATGATGGCACTGCCCGACTCACAAGTGAGTGACGGTGAGTCAGTGAGTCCGTAAAGTACAAAGCGGAGTGTAGGCTGGAACTCTGTGCAACCAGCAAAACTAACAATTCAAAAATCATGAAACTAGACTACTGAAAGCTTTTTTTTTCTTCCGATAGATTACAAAGACTCCGATAGATTGCAAATCTTTACTATCCTTCTTTTAGAACGGCGTACGGTACATGTTCAATCTAGCAGACATGAAGACTGCGATCCACGTGGCCAGCGTCGTCATCCTGTAAGACAAGCACATGGAAATGGTTATGACGACTTTCAACTAGGTTTTGTTTTTGCCCGATAAAATAAAAGGGTTGAACTGTGGTGTAAAAATAACCTAAGATTCTGGCTGAACTAACCCAGATCAAGCTACTGAAAATATAAGAAGTCATACCTTTCAATATTTCTAATGATGCATCAATTTGTTGTTTTCGAACAAGCAATTTTGGAACTTTAAAGGCTTTACATTGTTGTATATGAGTGATAAACCAAACAAAGCTCAGCTCCAAATCTGCCTTTTAAAATAGACTTGATATGCTTCATGGACCACCTAGGGAGGCTATGATTTTACTCCACCACAAGATAAAGCTTTCAATAAATTTGGTATCTTAAAGGCATCTGTCACCATTAGTTAGGTGTTGGCAATTGACACATTAGGAGCATTTCGTGGGGTCTTATTAACCATAAGAGCAGCTTGGCAAAAAAAAATCACACGGAATGGCCACGTAGAGAATTTTATCCCCACATTTTTTTCTAGGTAAATAACTCCCCCCGCATGCCTGTACATGCAAAAAATAAAGGTCATTCACATCGTGAGAGATTGTTTATATCCTGTCTGAGCTCTGGGCGGCACGAGGGGTTGACACAAAGAGACCGGTGGGACAAAGAGTTTGGCCGCCATTTTCTCCAATTACAGCACAAAGGCATGAGCCGCCATCTTGGCTTCTGTCTTTCAACACTCCTTACTTCAGAGTGGCTAGGGTCTAGCCAATGGGAGTCTACAGGCTTGTGGTATATAGTAGGAGTGAGGATTACATGCAAGCTTGGCCTAATTGGCCCACTGGAAAAAAATATGCCCATATTTGGAAAATGAGGAGAATTTTATCACCGCTTCGCTACTCGTAGGGTTAAATAGTTTTACATTTATCATTTCTTTTTAATGCATTACGCCATCAATTTCAGAAAAAAATCACAGACTGTTCATCCACATATTTATTAAGTACCTTCCCATCATGTGATAACAGCTATGATTAATATCCAACATGCAAAATAAAATAATAATACGTTTACATGGTCGAAAATCGTCCTTACTCGCAGCAGAAGCTGAATTGCAAATGGCGCAGCTACAACGTGGTCGAGCAGGGGCCCGGAAAGGTGCCTTTTTGGCAGCCATCATACCACCCATGTGTTATCACGGGGCACAGTCAGATCGAAAGTGCTTGAATTTGGCACATGGAGGAAAACCGGTGAACCCAGACAAAAAAAACCCAACAACAACAACAACAACATTGTTCCACAGGACAGAATAAGCGAACAGCCACTCTGTTCACATAATATTGAAGGAAGTGAACCATCGCCATAATATGTTGTGAGATCTTGTGAGTTGTGAGTCGAACAGGGTGAATCAGAATGATCTGGACCCAACTTAACCTTGTGGTGAGGAGCTACGCCATTTTTACTAAAGTGGCTCATTTTGCGGTCTCCACACGGGATTGGCCTTTGCATTTTTTTTTTACATGCGTCAAAAACTTCAGGTGAGTAAGTCACCATGTCTAGTTTTTTATTTGTTATAACACTGCTTCTCATCAGCCTACGCGAATTCACTAAATTTGTTGAACCGTGAAACCGTCGTCAGAGTGTTTGTAGCGTTTGTTCTTCGGTAGCGCTTTCCTTCAAACTGATATTCATGAAACATTCACCAAATAATGTCCAAACTACTAATCTGTATCTCTTTCAGCACTACTTTTGATAATTGCTACATAGTTTTAATATTTCTTTAATTTAGGTCCATATTATTCTGACTCACCCTGTAGAGGCGAGCGCTGTACGCACTGCGCCACTCATGCCACATTGTGTTGTTGCCGACGTGTGAAGTGGGCCCGGCCCAATGGATCGGTTTAGTACAGGGTGTCCCCCAAAAAATGCTCCACTCTTCTTTTTTTACAAATTCAAGCAAACCTGAATGCATAAATTGTCTTATTATGCATGGTAAGAATGCTATGTGTCTTGGTTGTTATCTACCAAAAACATTTGATCATACTATCAATCCACTAGGGACAGAAATGCTTAAATATGAACTCGCCTCCATTTGCCATCTGCGCTGGGGACTCAAATCACCAATTTTAAAATGTCGATTTTTGTCAAGTGTGCTTTTCAACAATTCTACTTGGTATCTATTATGAAAGACCAGTCATCAGTCGTTATCAAGCATACTAGAGAAAACCAACCAACTATGGCATTGTCCATTTATTGGACTTTGACCAAAAATACCTATTTGTCAATCAACCACACGTAACAATTGTTCACCTATGGCTGATTGTTCACAATTGTTACCTGTGGTGGCGAATGGAGGCGAGTTCATATTTAAGCATTTCTGTCCCTAGTGGATTGATAGTATGATCCAATTTTTTTGGTGATTCACAACCAAGACACAAAGCATTCTTACCATCCATAATAAGAAAATGTATGCATTCAGGTTTGCTTGAATTTGTAAAAAAAAAGGAGAGTGGAACATTTTTTTGGGGGGGACACCCTGTATAATAGAAAGTTATGTACATGTACTTTACTTACTGCTGTATCGTCACTGCGATTCTCCATGCCTGAAGCCATATTTGACATAGCAAACGCTTCATGGCCTTCCAAACCCTGTGAATTGCAGAATAAATATATTATTATTTTCATGGGTTAAACCAATAAAATTTACCAAGTCTCACCAGAATAATAACTGATTCATTGGGTTTTTTTTTCTAAATGATCGGATTTGATCATTACTATCTTGCTAGCCAGGTTTGGTTTTATATTTGTCAGATCTCTTCATTACATGTTTTTTTCCCCAGTGCTGCAAAAATATCTCCAGTTATGAAACTCCTTAAAATGCAATTTTTAAAACTTAAAAGCCTTCACGTTTTCCAAAAAAAACCCGAAAATTAAAACATTGACTTTTAAGAAAACGTTGATTTTTGAGATTCATTGACAAAATTATGTTTTCTCCTTGAAATATCTTTGATATGTATCTCTTCTTGTGCAACACTTAATTATCAATGAATTCCTCAAACGATGGACCTTTCGTTCCATAAGTTCAAGGAAGTGTGAATAACATTGGGGCTCCTTGCTTCCAGCAACCAGCACCACTTGTCAATGTTGTCAAAAATCTTGAACCAGGTCCAAAAATAAATAAATATGATTTGCATGGTGGAAATGCATAATAAGGAATGGGTCTGAGGTTCACCATGTCATGATTCTATGAAACAACATTCTCAAAGGATGGACAAAAACACTATCCGAAAATGTTGAGAAGATTTTCTTCCCTCGCCTGTAGTTCATTTTAGGGCAACCTGTTTTTTTTCTTCAAACATATCCTTAATTGAAGTAATTGATCAGAACTGAACATTGTGCGTAAGACAATTAGACCCAAAGGACGTTAATGAATGTTATCAGTTACCTCCTTGAGGTCAGTCGTGTTACTGATGTTGTCCACCACCGCTTCCTCAACTATAATCGGGGCAACCTTATTCCGGTGGTTGGCAGAAACCTTTGCCTGCAGGCTTTGTTTGTGAAGAACAATGCAGACTAGCACGACTACCACCACGACAGCCAAAGCGATAGACCCACTGATGATGAAAGCTAGGGCCAATGTTGACAGTCCATCTGGAAATTAATAAAGGGGATTATCAAACTTTGAGTAGGTTAGTAATACCTGTATAATGTGATCCTACGGTGTAAAGAAGCTTTCATTCGTCAACACTTGGTCCAAATTGACACATGCAACTGTGTTGTCTCTTTCTCGTCAAAAGTGTCTTTATCTGTTAGTAGGCCAACTTGCATGACGTGATAGGAATACAACACACATTTACCTTCTGGATGTGGCAACACTTCGGACTCACATCGCTTACCGCTAAAGGCCTCAGGGCACCTGAAAATAAGTCAGTTCCAATAAACTGATTGAAGATTGTCTACTCGAGTCTGATTAATATTGTCTTCATGCTCAAAACTAGAGGCATATCTTTAGAAAATGGAAACTGGTTGGAATCAACAGATAGAACACTTAATGCAAGACGTCATTTGAAGTTAGTGAGCCAAGCTCATCGTCACCTGATTGCAGTTTGCTCAGATAACAGCAAATGCCACAACTAAACGTCACGTGTACTTAAAGGCCTTAATTGTGAAATGTATTTTGCTCACACAATTACCTATTCATTGAATTGAGCAAGTTTGTGTCTTCTAATGGCAAGTTGAAATATAGTAGAGATGTTGATTTCTGCAACAACAAAAATGCTTTGTCTGAAAAGTTAGTAACACCGTAAGTAAGTCGATGCTTTTTATACGTGCTTGATTTCGTGGTAAAATTGATTCCTACTTTTTAAACTTATCTTGTTTAAAGCTATTCACAAAAAAGATTTAAAATAAATGTACGTAGTATCGCAAGGTAACATGAAGAGACTTTTCAAATGTGTGTGATTCTGTTTGAAGCATCCGATATTTTAAAAGATGCTTTTGCATAAAGAGCTCGATTGTTTTGTCCTAATAGTTAGGCAAGAGGGAACCAAGTTAAATTGAAGGACCTTAAGTCGTGCATTTTTTACCTGCATGCGTAGTTCTTATAAGGAAAGATACCCGACGTCTCACACGTCCCGCCGTTCATGCAGTAAGTCGGTACACAGTCTATTGCCTCATCTATCATATAAACAATCACAAGACAAGTCAAGCCTAGCAAAGCTGGTCTCACTGATGCGTCGCATCATTGAATATCCAGGGTAACGTGTGTAACAAATCCTCCAGCAACAGGCCATTGGGTCATATATATAAAAACTAGCATTTGCTTTTACTACAAATTTTTAAGCATTTACTTGCATGTAGTATTATTATTATTATTATTATTTATTCGGCCAACAAATGAACGAAAGTACAATGTCAATGTGTATGAATAAAAATGAAGCAAATGTTTTTACTGGAAAGCATTCGCTGAAAGCTAAAAGTATTTACTTTTTACTTGCTATCTTTCGCTAGACTACAAGTGTTACTTCATTTCGTATGAATAAAAAGGAGTAAATGCTTCTGATTTCAAGCATTTACTGGTCATTTTTCAAGGCCGGGTTGGGTCAACCTTGAAAATATAATGCAAATACCTCTGCGCAAAAACTGCTGCATTTATTAATATTAATCGCCCCATAATTGCCACAAAACGTTAATAAACTACATATAATACCACAAACTGTATTTTGACTAACATTTATGCGCAATCGAAAAAAAAATTATTATGTATTTTATTACTAAAAATAAAGACGATAATTTGGCATTTTGTTCACGATATGAGAAGTGGTAGCGTAAAGTTCAGTGCGGCACAGAATGATTAAGGATAAATTTTATCCGACGGCATCCTGCGGACTGAACAAAATGAAACCATTTGTTTAGTTTACAAGGTCACCAATCTTTGCAATCTTTATGTATTCTTTTTTTTTAATATTTCAATAAACAAAATTCTTTGTGTATCGAATGTTGGTATGATTTTACCTACCTCAGCACATCCGTGATTTTTATGCAATTGTGACGTCTTCAGGACACTGTGGACCTTTACAATGATTATGAATGATAAACGTATACTTTTTGTATTCTGCAACTGCCGAAAAGTGTCATCATTTTTGCTGGATTTGAGGATCAAAATGCATAATACTACATGTCATGTACTGTATGCATCACCTTAGTTGATTTGGACTATTACACCACGTGTAAACCCTGTGTGTGTGCGCGGCAGTTCGTACACACAACATAAACCCTATTATTGGCAATCATTTGTCCATGAAAACAATTCAACAGTAAGAAGCATTTGCTACCTGTTGTCTAGTAAATGCTGAACAGTAAAGGAAAACTTTTATTCATACGAAATTAAGCATTTGCTTTTCCTTAATGCTTGTGCTCCAAAGTAAATGCTTTTACTTTTTGCTTAAATTTCCTAGCATTTACTAGTTTTTATAAATACGACCCAATGAAAGTGGGTATTACTTGCAGATTCGGAACAGGTTTTCTGTTATTTTCAATTTTCCCACTGTGCAGCTATCGAGACTAGCAAAGTTGGTCTCACTGATGCGTCACGTCATTGAACATCTAGAGTAATGTGTGTAATAAATCCTCCCGCAACAGGTCAGTGAAAGTGCGTATTACTTGCAGATCCGGAACAGGTTTTCTGTAACTTTTCGATTCTCCCACTGTGCAGCTATCATTCTGGAAAGATTCCTGGTAGAAATTGTTCGGAATCCACAATTATACCTTCTACAATTCGCCTATTGAAGATGAACTTGTCATTACCTTTCCCAGACTTGTTATGCCTTCATGGTATTTATTTGTAAAATTTAAGCATGGAACAGAAATGATATCCAGCTTGATGTTATTCTAGAAATTGAAATTAAAAATATCTGATAAAAGTATTTGTACAGTTCACAGGAAATACATGGTCATTATTCTAAAGTGATATTTCATTTGACATCTGTTTATTGGAAATAACTGCTGCCAAAATAGCAAGCATAAGTTTGTAATCTAATATAATGTGTGTCGGTTTTCATGCTGCTCAATTTGCTTTAACGGTTCTAAAGTCATCATTTTATACGACAGTAGTTTTACCATCAACTCACCGTCCACAAGGATCGAGTTTTGATCGATGTCAATGGCCGTACTGCCATCAGTCAGTGTATCACTGCTCGCCAGCACATCACGTAGAATGGCGTTGGACGGTGCAGTAGTTCGAAACAGTGCTACAGATCTGATGACCACACTGCCCTCCTCCAGTAAAGGAACTACCACCGACAAAACGTCATTGGTTGATGGGTGTTCTTTAAGGGTCTTCAAAATCTAGGATTAAAAATATCAAACATGAGCTGTGAAAGGAGGTTTAACTTTTTAACCATTACTCCCTATACTGCTCATAACTGCCCAAGCACTCTTCAGTTATTTAATACGTTAGAGTACAATTAGTACAGGTGCTAATGAGTTATTACTTTCATTATAATCAGTGAGACAAGAACTTAGGACAACCTGGGAAATAATGCCCTTGTAATATACTTTAAACCTTGATGGTATTACTTATCGCAAATTTTACATTGAGATCGCGATACCAAGACCAGTGCCTGCTTCATCTTGAAACGACAGTCAGATGAGAATCCAAAAACAGTCAATCTTAACCACAAAAATTTAACGTCGGATTGAACAAAATCTGTCCTGTAAAATTCTACCAAAAACAGTTCATGAGAAACCTATTCTGTATCTAAATCTTGTGAAAATCAAAAAAAAATGATCGCCTTGCATTTTGTGTAATGTCTAAATATTCAGATGGTTCATGACTTACGTTGTTGTAAGTGTGATAAACGTTTAAAGTATTTATTTTAAATGAATACAACTGCTGCTTCCTGAACGATTGACCTTCAATATACGATAAAAAAGTGAGGGCTTAATGTTTTGGATCCTGGCAGCACCTCTGTGGTAAGACCTTTAAGAGTACGGTTTTTTTGGCTGAGGAAACAAGAAAGATATAATTTACTTACTGCATTCTCAAACACGGTTGCAGTTTTATTGAATGCTTTCGACGTTGGGTTTTTGAAGGCATCGTTGAAGAGTATAAGGGCAGTAATCACGACATTCTTGGATGGGTAATCTGGGAGACAAGAAAATCCAACGTTGATGAGTGCCAATGGATGCAATTTTACGTTTGAAATGTTGTGCACAAGTCTATGGGAAAGTCTCCCTAATGACTAATTCCCTAATGACCTATTCCCTGTTATTTATATGATAATGCAAAATTACAATAACTAGCATAGCTATAAAACATACCATAAGAAAAGTTACATTTCTAGTAACATTACATTGATATTACGGTACAGTATATTACAATATCAATATACAGGGCAACACAAATTACGAGTGATTTACTTACGTTGGCACTGACCAGAATCACCCTCGACAAATCCTTGGATGATATTGCAGTGGCAAGTGAATCCCGACGGATCATTGCTTGGTAAGCAGTATTGGTCATTCCCACATCTGTTGCTAGATAGACAGCGATTCTCATCTGCAAAGAAAAGAAATATCAGTGTAGGTATTACATTGGCTTATCACTCTATTTATTCCCCTAAAATGTAGGTAGTGTTTGGCCTCGGGAACTGCAATACAGAGGCATAATAAGCATACTGGTATTTAGTGCACGAATGTTTCAGAAAACCACTGTGAAAGACGTTTTGCATTGGAACATTACCAGAGCATTTCGATTTTTCACACACAACAATAATACGCTGTAGGTGGTCAAGGAGCCTGTACACATAACTCTATTATGCTCTTACTAAGATGGCAAATAACAAAGGTTTCAAAAATCATCCACAAGAAAAGCATTCTGTGAATTGTTTAATTTTCAATGGCACATACAATCAACTTTGTCCACAAATCTCCCGGTCTCTGATTATTCCAAAATGAAGTTCCTGACCAATCCGAGGGAATACAGCTTTTTTTTTTTTAAACTACACTAGGAAAACGAACTGGGAAAAAACACATATATGTTTTACCAGCACACGTCATTCCCGAGTGCGTAAGTGGACAGACGCACTCGCAAAAGTCCGCATCAAAGGTCCCTCCATTCAAACAGCTCAACGCAGACAAGTGACATTCGTCTGAAACGTCTGAAAAAAAGAACAGGGCAGCCGTCCATGTTCGGGGAACTTTAACTTGATAACAACTTTACTGCATAACATTTGAACATTTATTGGAACTTAACACTTAGAACTTTATTATAGCAATTGCAACTCTTGGACCACTTGGACCTTATAAACCTTGAACTTTGAGTATTTAAAAATGTAAAAGGAACTTTAACTATTAGACAACTAGGAATTTGGTAATTGCAATTCGAATTAAGAATTACAAGTAACTTTAAGTATAAATTGATTTGAAATCAGTTTTGTAAGCTTAAATTGAGATGAATGTCAAAAGCCACACATTTTTTTTGTAAAGTACCTGTTCACTTTTGGTTTCATTGGTTTGTCTTTGCTGCCTTGGCGCCCTTCAATAAAATTATTTGAACGCAGACCTCTTTAAGGGCGTACCGTTACAATTGGAATTACATAACACGTTTTATTTGGGTATTAAGGAGAATAAAAGTATCCCTTTAAAACCCCTCTCATTTGAAATGTACCATGTCAAAACCCAATCAAAATCTGACGTCTTGGATTACTTGGCTTCCATTCTGTAAGAGAACCCTACAATTAGTGCCATCTTTAATAACACAAACAAATCACCACGCAGATTTACAACGACGTTGATTTTGTTTTCTGAATGAATCTTACCAATGCATCGCTTCCCATCATCATGCAGTAAGTATCCAGCATTGCAGCTACACGTGAAGTTCATGAGGATGTTGTGACAGTTCTGGTCACAGCCCAGTCCGCCGCCGCTGGCTGGCTGGTCTTTGTACAGCTCGCACTCATCTATATCTGCAGACAGATGCAGAAAAAAAAATGTGTTGAGTTAAGGGGAAAAACAACTTAATGGGACATTCGAACGCACTGCTGACAGAGCCTGACACGCAGGCAAGCAACCCCGTTCTCGTGTTGAATTATCAAGAGAACGGGGTTTCTGATGACCTGACACTTTTTAATGGGGAGTGGAATAGAACCTCAAGAACAAAGATGGCGGACCAAGGGCCTACTGCAACCTGGACTTATTTTCTGTGCATATGCTTGCGATTCTCGCAATGTTTTTTAGGTTATGCTGCAAGTCAAATTTAAAAAAAGGGGAAAGGGGAGGTGATGCACACCATATGACAAATTGGAGGTTTTTCAGAACAGACAATTGTAACCACTATCTGGAAATAGAAGGTGCTCTTCATTGCGGCACATTGCTCAAGATTTTGCAGATCAGACAATGATTTGGGCGAAACAACGACCAATGGTGTGACTCCCCAACCCCACCCCGCCCAGCAATGCACGTGACTCAGGACAACTGTAGGCATTCCTGACTGACCTTGACACGATTTCCCGTCCCCCTCAAGCCCCACTGGACAAGGTCCGCAGGTGTTGTTCAACGAGGGTGGATCCTCATCCACGCAATCAACATTCAGGAAACACGGGTTGTCTGCGCACGCGTCGTAGTTCTCTTCACAGAACTCTCCCGACCAGCCGGGCTCACATTGGCATAACACCACCTACAAGCAATGAAACAAACCCCATACAACGTTTATCTCATAAACCACCCTACAGTTGCAATTTACTAGGTATTTGTTGATTTCAAAACGTTGCACTGCGTGTCTATACTAAACATATATTTGCTGTTTAATGTTGGACATGCGTCTATTAGTGTGCGTGAAGCGAGCTGGCGCATGCAGTTTGGCGCACATGTTGTTGCCCACGGAAGTGGGCGGGTCTTAATGATTCATTCTATTTTGGACAGTGGTGCACTTTGCAAAATATCCAGGATGTACCTTTAATAGAAACCTACCCCGAATCGGTCCTTAACTATGTCCACTCCACTAGCGTACTGATCAAACAGGCAGGTGCCGTCATTCTGACAGTCACAGAGCTTCACGATTGGTTCCAGCGTGGCATTCGCTTTTCCATCTGTTGCTAAGAAACCGATCTTCACCTTACTCTTGTCCTGTGGTGTCCAGGAAAATCGACCTTCCGAAATAAAAAAGTAAATTTGCTTGCTAGGGTCTGTTGCGAAGTTGGAATCTTATATTGAGGAGGGCAGCACAACCAATCACTATTGATATGTTGGAGTATAATGGAATTTGAATTTACAGTGTTGTCAAGTACTTTTTCCGAGTACCGAGTACTGCCGAGTACTTAAGTTGCCGAGTACGAGTACGAGTACAAGTACTTGTACCTCCAAGTACAAGAACAGGTCTCCGAGTACGAGTACTTGGACTTCCGAGTACGAGTACGAGTACTTCCGAGTACGAGTACGAGTACGAGTACGAGTACGAGTACGAGTACGAGTACGAGTACGAGTACGAGTACGAGTACGAGTACGAGTACGAGTACTTCCGAATACGGCCATACGGCAAATGATTCATTGTGCGTAATTGGCCCAGGCTCAGTCAGACCGATATACAGACCCACTCACAGCTAGCTGTTGAATGTTTTTGTACGGATTTGCACAGAGGAAAATCAGGAAATCTCGACTTCTCCACAAGCCAATCAACCATTACAAACTGAGAGTATTGATAAAATAAGGCCAAGGTAAGTGAAGCTACAACATTTTCCCCGGCCGAGTACTGCTATTCGAGTACGAGTACTTTATAAATGATCGAGTACAATTTCGACATGTCGAGTACGAGTACCGTCTTTTCGAGTACAAGTACTTTGACATTCGAGTATGAGTACGAGTACGAGTACTCGAGTAGTACTCGAGTGCGAGTACCGAGTACAAGTACTACAACACTGGGAATTTATGACATTAATACATAATGTTTCCAGCTAAATACAGACTTTAAAATACGTTGCTTTTTAACAAACCTGAGGCTGAAATGGCTGCCCCTGCTACCATCTCAAGTAAGTCAAAAGTGACGTCATCCCCGTCAGGATCAACTGCTTCTAGTTGTAGGATGAAGTTCTTGCCCACAATAACTTCAATGGTGTCCACAAGTGTTATGTTTGGTGGGAAATTGGCTGGAACGTAAAGGGGATTTGCAGAAAATTGATTTCCTAAAAATGCTACAGCGGCTCTCCCACCACTTTTCTTTAATACAGAAAACGTTTACGTTACACCAAATATGCGGGCGCCGACATCCGGGATGTTTTACATTGGCTTATCTAGCTCCCAGACCCATATTCCAGAAACTCAATGGTTCTTGCGTCTGGAGTGCAATATTGTACCACACTCGTAGCAACCAATATATGACGTAATCATGCCCAGGACTATGTCAGAAAAAAACAGCACTAAGCACGCCTTGATAAACCTTGTACTAGACCAATGTTGTCTGAAAGTATGCGTTGCCACCCGAGTTAAATGTTAGGGCCTGGTAAGTGAAGACTCAAGCAGGTCTGATTTACAAGTGTCACGAGTCAGTCAGTGCGTCAGTGAAACAGGTGCGACGAGGGCTCTGGGCTGGCCCTCTGGCACCGGCCAACAGGTGCAACACAAACTAAACTGGCTTCTCCTTCAATCAAACGTTGTGTATCCACTTACTTGCGATTGCCATGTTTTCCATGTTCATCTCATTGAGTGTTGATGTAGCCATACCGATGCTGGTATCATTCAGAGCCAAGGAGTCGTACAGACACTCGTTGCTAGCTCCGCAGACCGCTTTGGCCTCATCGTATTTTCCCGGCGGTGCCTTGTCAATCAAATCTTGCAGGAAGTCTGGAGTGAAGGTGGGGTCGTTCAAGGAGTCGTAGCTTTCATCAGGAGACTGATAGAAGAACAGAGAGTCTTCCTCCACAACTCGCCCTGAAATTTATCACGCCAAAATAATTATACTCATTTCTCTGCAAAACAATCCAATTTCAAACCAATCACACAATGACAAGCCGTCCACATTGAAATCCCATTATTCATAAGGGGTTTGGATGTTTTCTTACATGTTTCGCCAAATTCGAAGTAGTCCCTCTCCACCAGCTCCCCATTGTCTCCAGAGCCTGTTTGCAGAGTGCCATTACGCGTCAACACATCATTGCTTGGGTCGTCATCCCACACACCTGAGCAAATTTAACAGATCGATGAAATCAAGCAATGGGTTTACACCTGAAACCAAACTCCCTGAGATGCGTTTAAAATTCAAATTAAAAGAATTTGGGACTGTCACTTCATACAGTACAAATATTGTCATCTCAATTCGGGTGTTTCACAATACAGTGCGCCACCAAGAGTTTGCCACAGAGAGTTCATTTTTCCCAGCGCATTGTGGGAGACTAGGAGAGGTCGACAAATTGTTTTTCCGGTCAGTATTTTCATAAGCGCATGATTGGAGTATCTGTTTGCACTTTTCTTTTCTGTCTGTCATGGTGTATATGGTGTATTTAGTGAGGTGGCAGAACGCTATATGCCCCTATCTAAAACAAATTAGCTCAAGTTGGCTACTGACACTCATTCAAATGGGGCATCTTTTGTCGACCGTAAACTAAAAAAAATGGACTCTCCATGGCAAATTCTTGGTGGCCAATGCAGTGTGAATCGCCCGAATTGATTTAACCTACAATATTTACTAACTTTATTTTTCTTCTTCAGATTTGCCAAACCAAGTGGCATTGTAACAAAAATAGGATGAAAAAAAAAATTGTCGTGGTAGTATACAGAACCATACCTAGAATTCCCTTCGTTTTGCCTTTGAAGTCCTCGTTGAAAAGGACTGTGATATCGGCCATGCTGTTATTCACCCCGACAGTAAAGGAGACGTACTCAGAATACCTGACGCTCACTTTGATTGGGTTCTCCGCCCTCGTTACCTGAAGATTATCAAACTGCAATCCTACGAGAAAAAAATACAATGGACATACATTTCACATCCATTTTGAGGAAGATGTTGATGAAAACAGCACCGTCACAAAGTCATAGCCCTCAGCTGAGTTCAAATGTATGTATAACAGATGAAAAAGGTTACAAAATAAACCATCAGATAAACCACTCATAATCTGAAATCGCCGTTTTAGGTAAAGGACGTCATGTTTGTTTCGTGCAATATGTTCGTTTGAAGTAACAAGTGCTCAAAATCTTAACAAGGGTGCTGAAAAACTGACTGGATGAAGTTTCAGCTCTGAAAATGTTGTATATTCCGAAAAAACAATATTTTAGGATCTCGATTTCAATTTGAAAGTCATGTTTTGAATTGCGCTCGAATTCAGCGTCCGGGACACGTTCTCATTCAGCTAATCTCATTCAGATGACGCTAACTGAACCAACGAATTACATAAATATTAGAAGAACAAATATATATTATTTTGATATCTATGATGAATAAAAGCAACCGCGCGCGTGTGTGCGTTATGTCAACGCTTAGGCGCATTGCCAAATTAGTAACGAACTGTCCAAAAATGCGTCTTTAGACGCATCGTTGCATATGCCCTTTTCATTGTTTTTTCTTCAAAAGGACAGCTTGACAGAAAAAGTAATTTCACAGGGAGTTTATTTCCATTACTACGTTTAAACCAAGTATGCCTTTTCAACGCTAATTTTGTCAGTTACTTTTTGGATAGCAGCAAATGATGGACTGTACCTTTAAGGCAATGTGAAACTGGCGACGCGTCTTACCTTCAGCCGTGGGTGTGACAACGGTCCCATTGACAGTCGTTACCAAATCCACGGCATCATCACTCAACTTGATCTCAATCTGTATTGAATGTCAAACAAAACCGGCAAACTGCTGTTGAGGGGTTTGAAATTCCTGCAAATCATCGGAATTTTAAAGACTTTCATTTTATCGCCTGATGATGAGTAGCAAACCTACACATTCATTATGGCCCATTCAGTGGTTCCAGTAAAAGCAAAAAGATGATCGAAATAAAAAAAGACAATCACCAGTACACTACACATATTCAAGGTAAAGAAAATCAAGATGAAAGGAATCTATCCATATACCTTTAAGAATATCCACTCAGGTGATTTGTTTACACATTTAAATATAAGGATAAAACTGACAGAATATGAAATAAAAATATCAAACTCATAAAGGACTAAATGTACTAAAGCTAGAGCTTTATTCGCTGAAGAGAAAGGTAGTCGTAAGATGATGAATTTTGAAGTACAATGGAATGATAAATGTTTACGAAAGGAGAAAGAGAAAAAACCCAAGAGAGGAAACAAACAGATGTAATATAAAACTTTTTAGTTTAAATGATTAATAAAATAAATGCACAATATTGTGGGCACTTGGTAGGACAAAACAAAAGGACTAGTATATAAGACATCGAGTCTAGAACCAAAACTACAGAAACTATTACTTGGAAATATAAAGAAGCTTGTCACTTATTACACAATATTTGTTTGAGAACGCAAAGCCTAACACCTGATAAAAATATGGAAACAAATTGCGGAGTCAAGTCAAAGCATTTTTGAAAAGGTAATCTTTTAAAATATTTAATCTGTGTTTACAACCAGACCTTTGCTTCTCCTGTGTACACCGCAGCGAAACCAGAGTAGACAGTGGCCTGACTAAGTTCCCCTGTCTCCGTATCCACGGCCTGTCGTGTGCGACCTTGCAGTTCAAAGACTCGTTGTCCATTGTCATCTCCGATGAGTGATAGTGTGTATTCACCCAGACCATTGAAGGAGTACTCCAGTTCATCAAGAGTTACGACATGAGGGTCTCCCCAGCCCCACACTATTTAAAACAAAATGAGAACTTTACAAATTAAATACAATTGTGTGTTTGGTCTTCACCAAAGTAGTCTAAGCACTGCAATTCACAACTTAATAATTGGAACTTTAATTGCTCGCTCAAGGTCCGCTGGTCAGCTCAAATCTGCTTCCAGCAGCCAGTGCTTTACAACCAATATCTTTTATGCAGGAAACTGCATCAGAGAAAGGTTTTGCCCGTCACTGATGTACTTGTGTGTTTTATAAAAAAGAAAGAACTAACATTTGCAGTTTTCTGGAAATAATTCGCTTTCATTGTAGGAATGTGACTCTTCCTATCTATTTTTCTATTGCCAAGTAACATTTAAATATGTTTTGTATTACGCCCCAGATTCCATTTTATCTGATGTTGAAAATTTACATTTTTTAACCTATTTAAAAAAAACAGGATAATGTTGTATATGCTTGATCTCGCCGTAGCTATATCCATGCGAAGGCTCTTGACTTTCATAAAAAGCCTTTAAGTTCATAACTCACTCCAAGCCGGAGGCCTGTACCACCCGCAAGTCATTAGAGGTCGCCATGTTCTGTACAGATGGCAAAGAGTAGACTTCTGACAACAATAATAACGTGGAAGAACTTCTTCCCCTGTAAAATAATAATAAAAAAGCTTAAAAACGCCTATTTCTTCAAGACCTTTATTATAGCAGTTGGATTAAAACAATACAGGCTAAAGGTTTGTGGGGTGGGGACTCCATATTGTCCATCTTTTGTTTGTACTCCAATATGTTTTTAACACGAATCCAAATTGGGGACCTCTCGGGAATTCGGGACCCTATTGTACTCTATTGTTCAACGTGCCATATTGAATACAGAAACAAACTCACACAAACCAGCAGCCTGTGGCTACATATAAAAATTATTATATATAGCTAAAAAGGACGATGACCACGTGTTTCCCAGTTTCAAGACTGGGTGATTGATGGCCTTGTAATAACCGCAGCTACACTTGCAATGGAATGCAATGGAATGGAATGCAATGGAATAGAATGCAATGGAATACAATGGAATGCAATAGAATGCAATGGAATGGAAGGGAATGCAATGCAAGGCAATGGAATGGAATGCAATGTAATGCAATGCAATGCAATGCAATGCAATGGAAATGCAAGGCAATGGAATGCAATAGAATGCAAAGGAATGCAATGGAATGCAATGCAATGCGATGCAATGGAATGCAATGGAATGCAAAGGAATGCAATCGAATGCAATGCAATGCGATGCACTGCGATGCGATGCGATGCAATGCGATGCGATGCGATGCGATGCGATGCAACGTGACAAAAATCCCTCTGGAACTGTCCTGGGTCTGATCTTTGCCTCAGAAATTCTGGGTCAAATGTTCAACCAGGGTTAAAGGGGCTTTTTGCAATGTCTCAATTGGGAACTCGTGGAGTATGGTATATTTTTTATGAAAGAAAATGACGGAGTAATAACATATAGGCCTATATTAAATTTAACCCAGACTTTTAGTGTAGCATTGATGATCACTCATTGAATGTACAAAATCATGTAAAATTTACCGTTAAGATCTCCTGGCACTACAAATCCTTTCAAGCACTTACTTTTCCATAAGTCGAAAGAATCGGCCGTGTAGAATATAGGCCCAAGTGGATACCTCTCAAAGACAGACGCGACCCTGGCACTTCGGACGTCGTACACAAGATCACGTTCGACAAGATTATAGCAGCACAGTGGACCGGGAATCCCGGAAACCTGGAAAAGCCTGACGTAGCAAACAGCGGCTGTAGAACAAGTGTGGTTTTACAAAAGAAATTTCATTAATTGAGCACTTTTAAAAGATTAAACCCTCTGCGACTTTAAATATTAATGTACGCATTTAACACGAAATGAGGAACGCAACATGTGATATCTCAAAAATGATCCACGTGTACAATCTTGCTGTCAAACGTTTGGAGTCAGTGGAAAGAAATGAAGTACCGACAGCAACTTGACGGCGACTGGAGGGAGAAAGTCCCCGGGGTCAAAACGCCTAACCGACTGTAGCCCGTCCCATGTCCAAAACAGCTGCATAGACTGGTAGTGTAAATATACAGGGAGGAATCAAGAACCTGGATTTTAAATAACGTCCTTTTCTCCTTTGCACATCCAATAAAGATATGGAAGCAGAACAAGCCAGGAAGCGGCACTGAAGGACCGTTTTTATCTTCACACAAATTCCCCGTGAAAACGTAAGGTTTCTGTATAATTATTGGGCAAATGCATGTCTGGGTACAAATGATTAGTCCTCATAATCAAAATGTTTTAGCACTTGTCATTCAAATGCAAACGCCACTTGATGAATACACAGTGAAATGTCACTCAGGTGAGATATTTTTTTTTATGTGGCGCCTGTCTTATGTTGACACTTTGGCTAAGAGCAGTAACTACAAACTCTTCAGATGTTTCTTCTCTACAGTTGTTTCTTCCATTTGAGCAACACAATTTCTCGCTTTCCGCCAACATGACTTCACAAATAAGATGAGATAAAAGAATGGCAACTTACGATATGAATTTCCATCATCTGGCAAGACGACTGATTGCGAGGCCTCGGTGAATCTCCAATCAAATCTGGCGTTCCACAGACTGCATGGGCACGTGTCTGCGAGCGGAGGATAGTGGATGGCAAACAGTGGGTACGGTTCCTGGCGGTGGTACCAATTGTGGCAGGACA
This sequence comes from Patiria pectinifera, assembly GCA_029964075.1. Lineage (NCBI taxonomy): Eukaryota > Metazoa > Echinodermata > Asteroidea > Valvatida > Asterinidae > Patiria > Patiria pectinifera. The sequence goes on along the minus strand of CM057138.1, from coordinate 14,950,525 downwards.
AACGTGGATTGACAAAACCGTCTGGGAGGCTGTCGAGTTGGTAGACCCAGCGTCCTGCCTTCCCTGTGTTGCCCACTATGCCACCGGGACGAAACTGTGATTCTTCGGGTATGTCTACATACACAGTTTCGCCAAAGACTCCGGAGGTGTAGCCCTGGATGACGTTCTTGTTGGGCAAAAAACTGGTATCCCAGTTCATGCCGCAGGGATCGTAATTAAAAACGACAAAAGCGCGGACCCCGTCAGTCACAAGCAAAGCTTGGAAGGTATTTGTGTCCTATTGAACAAAAAAATATATATCGCACTCATAAAATGATAGTCTTATTAGAACCAAAACAAAATTTCCCATGGAACATAACACCTGTGGACTCCATCGAAGTTATTGTGGTCAAGAACTTCATCCTGCAACTGGATGCAGATGATCCTGACGGCGATGACGTCTCTGCCTTTAAAACACTATCCCAAAAATAAAATGTCTTATATGTTGTAAGACTTACTTCTAAGGGTGATATGGCCTTTACATTTCTCCAGGTGATAGACAGAGCCCAGTTTGCTGAAAAACCACTGTAGTAGGCTGAAACTATGACACTAGCAACATCCAGCATGTTCTGGTTGACATTTGGATCATACTGATCGTGTACCTGCCCAAAAACAAGCAAAAAATAGACATTGGTGCCTGATAAATAGTTTTAAGGGTTATTTGCATCTAGGCGAGGCAAACAAAATGTCTCCAAGATCAGATGAGTGCAAACTCGCTTTTCAATATTGTCTCTGCTTATGTCAAATATCACGTGGATTTCTTTTTGCCCAGAGTTTGAAATTCAAACAGTACGCAATTTATAAAGCATGACTTCCAGGCAATCTCCCGATTGAGGTGCGGTAATTTTTAAATACAGCTCCCATAGAAACTTCCGTTATTCACTAAACCATTTAACAAACCACGTTAGCTAATATTCCCAACGATAGTGGGAGACGTACCTGCCAAAACACATTATTTGTGGCAGTGAAGGCGTTAGCTTTGACATCCGCCCAAAACGGCGCTATCATTGTCCTGTCACCGAGGAAAGTTTTACCCCGCGGACTGGGGAACGCTCGTTTATCAAGGCTTTGGTCGTTGGACAGGACAATCACTCCATTGTCGGTAAACTACAAAAAGAGAGGATGAATTGAATCACATTGATGCATAAAAATGAGAAGAAGTGTTAAAGGGCTAATGTCATGAGATTTCGTTGCTGTGATGGCAATTCAGGAAGACATAGATCAGTTTAGGGATTTTCTGTTCAAATTGTGAATCCAACATTTAGTCATTAGAAACATTTTGTCTCTGGTCCACGGTTATGCACTGAAACGACAACGAAACGTCAAAGAGAAGAACATTTACGACTGCAAACTATTCAAAATTCTAGTATATATTTGTGCTAAAATAGATGTTACATTGAGGTTACTGCTTGAAATGACATCACACTTTCACTCATGAATATTCAAATATCATTAGCACAAAAGCCCAAAAGGCAACAAAATGCCCCTATAAATAGCCAAAAAATTGAAATTAAGGTTTAAGGGGACAAAAAAGGTCCTTTTTCATGGTCAGCATTAAAACAAATGACTTTCATTGGCCCACCAAGTAGAAAGTCTTTCTTGAAAAGTCGGTTAAATGAGTATGAAATTAGTTCTTGAAAAACTCTTATAAACTCCTCTCGATTTAATGGTAAGCATCAAAGAGCGCATATAATTGTCTGAACATGTTAAAAGATTAAAAAGTTATTCACAAATACCTTAGACAGTTTACCCTTTCCTATTGGTCGAGAGCCCGTCACGTGGCCGGTCCTAAACGGATAATAAAGACCTGCTGGGTGGTCTTGAACACTTTTCTTGTGTCACATGGAATTTTGACTCGTATGAAACCTAAAAAGAACATTTTCTTGAAATTTCTACACTGAAACCAAAGGAGTTCGCCAGACGACAAAGGTTGGAAACCCGCATTTAAGGTTTGAATGAGATTACATTAGGTATTACATCAAATATTTAGGTAAACAGTTAGCGAGCGAAACACGATTGTCAAGGGGCTGCCAATACTCACGTATATCTTTTCGTAAAGCTTGCTGCCGAAGGGAAAGAAGTTTGGTGGATAGATGGTAGGTGATATCAGATCCTTTGCTAAGTGTGGCTGCAAGCGAAATACACAAAGAACAGATGCCAAATCACAATTAAGCCACATTGATGTGCACGCAGGTGGTTAGGCCCCAATATGTACAAAAAAATAATTAATATGTACGGTTGAGCTGTCATCGAGTTTGTGAAATGTGATAAAGAAATTCCTCTGCTTATTAACTAGCTGTGACCTGACTGACTTTCTGTTGACCAGTGATTGACTTGATCTCATCTGAGATGGTTGGATAACATTCTTATGTACTGACATGTGCCATTGCATGTTATTTTCTGCATGAATTGCATAATACTCAGCCAAAATAACACTTTTAAAACAAATCTAACACATTTAAACGTAAAAAACTGACAGCATTTTATCTTCTTTTACTTTCGTGTTTTTATTACTCCAGGTTAATGGCAGGATAATTTTGCGTAGGTTTTTCTAACATGCGTCGCAAAAACTTACCCCCTGTGGTTCCTTTAACAACAGGGAGTCTCCGATTTCTTCTCCAAATGGGACGAGATTGCCCTCTATAAAAAAAACGAAAACTTGCAAATAATAAACTACCAATTGATTGTATTTTAATATTCACGAATTTGTTCACCATTACGGTCTATGGTTTTACTGAATTGTTTTATTTGCGTATAGATATGTTCTTCGTTAATGTTTTTTGTGAACAGAAGTCATTGGTATCAATCAGTTGAGTTATAATGTTGGTCATGGGTACCGCCTTTTGGTTCCGGTTTGCCCTACGTTTTTTGGTATTCCGGTAAGCTTCTGAATACCTGTCGTAGGCCTACTCCTTGATGATTCACGGTTGTCATGAGTACCGTCTAATGCTTCCAGCTTGCCCTACTGTTTTGGTATTCCAGTTAAATT